>CM035435.1:2060000-2100000 GCA_020310875.1 Ceratopteris richardii | reverse complement strand
CACAGAACAATGTTGGAGAAAGCGCCTCGACACCTGAGTGCAAGCCACGAAGACAGAAGAGGCATCTACGTCAGGGCCCAAGATCACTAAAATTCATAGTGACGAATCGGAGGACTCTTCACCACGCAAGCCTTCGACTTCAAATGGGAAAGCTCAATGTCACTCGGTCGCTTTACCCATCATACATCAAGTCTTCATTATGGCAGAGGTCAGAGGTGAACGGATGCCAATGATGTTAGACATAGGTGCCACACACAATTTCATGACCCCGCAGTGTGCCCAACGCCTCGGACTGAAGCTCAGTAAATGGCTCCGCATGTCCGTCGTCTTTGCCCAAGGAGAAAATAGTCACGTATGGCACGCAGATGGAGTTCCGGTCACACTAGGCCAGTGGTTCGGCCATTTGAACTTCCTTATCATACCCATGGAAACGTTCGAAGTCATTCTAGGCCTTGAATTTATGGATCAGCACTTGATCTCCTTCTTTAGCAAAGGCGTAGACAAGGTGCTCTTGGACCAAAACGGACAGGCCCTCGTCGTCGACTGCAATCGGGTCTGTGCCCCTCGGGCAGACTAGCTATCCGACAATGAACAAAAGGTACCCAAGCCTACACACAAAGGCAAAGAGAAGGCACATGCAAGAGCCTCAACCTCAAGACGCCCACAAATGACGTTATCTCATAAACAGTTCAGATGGGCCGTTTATCAAGGTGGGATCGCACACTTATGCATTCTCAGGCCGGTGGCAGAAGAGACAGAACCAAAACCGATCAACGTATCAAAGATTGGGCACCCAAGTTTCCAGTTCCTCATGGAAGAATTTTCATATGTGGTCACAGACACATGCTTCCACCCAGTCTCCCCCCCTTAGGGAATGTCCAACACAGGATCGAGACCCTCCCGAATCAACCCGCCCCATCTCGAGCCTCGTACAAGATGAACGAGACCGATTTACAGGAACTTAAATGACAACTGCAGGAGCTAGAGGACAAGGGTACATCTGGCCAAGTAGCTCACCCTATGGCGCTCCAGTCCTTTTTGTGAAGAAGACGGATGGCTCTTTACGTATGTGCATCGACTGCTTCGTTGCAAACTGGACTTGGCCTCTTCAAGCTTTGTCTTCCATTGATCCAAAAAGGCGCCGCAATCAGGGTCATTCATTGCAAGTGTGGAGTCCTGTGTGAGCGCCAAGGCGTGATTACCTCCTTGTCGGTCGCCAATTTGAATGGGGTCATCTTCATACTTGAGCGGATTGAGGCGTTGTAGTGAAACTCCAAAATGTCCAAGTGTTTTGCCCAGTCCTTCTGATCGGTCCTGACATAGTTGCAGATATAATCTTCGATTGTCTGATTTACCCGTTTTGTCTGCCCATCTGTTTGTGGGTGGTAAGCTAATGAGAACCTAAGTTGTGTTCTCAACAGGCGGAAAAGCTCTGTCCCGAGTGAAGTAATTCGATGGCGTGCACCACACTGGACTCTCCTTCTCAAGAGCTCCACGACGATATGCTCAAAGTAGAAAACCGAGCTCTGTTCGTCACACACAGTACTACGCACAGATGTTGTAGAATACGCAGAAAACGCAGTACACAGGGAGCACGAAGACAGACTTCTTAGGTTTTACAAATGCGGTCGAACTTACAGTCTGTGACTGACCAGACCACTATATGTTTTATTAAAGAACATATACAAAGAAGTGTCCGGTGGCCATTTGGCCTTTCACATGGACACTAACGGTAACAATCTCCCACTAAAGGCCAATATGGCCAGAGTAACTATGGGAGAAAAAAGAAAGAATGATAAAGAATACCTGAGTGTAAGTATACAAACTATACCTCCCACCTGATGGGCATGTTACACAGTATACAAGTGACTGTGTAAGATCAAGAATCAAGTAACCCCCATCAAGTGACAACAGTGTCGAAAGCTATCCTGTGGTAGAGCTTTAGTCAAAGCATCTGCAGCATTATCTCGAGTGTGAACCTTCTCAAGAATAATGCTCTCAGTGGCTAAGCAATCTCTAATGAAGTGATACCTCACCTCAATGTGCTTGGTCTTTGCATGATAGACCGGATTCTTAGCCAAAGCAATGGCACTCTGACTATCACTGAGCAAGTGAGGTACATGCTGAGGCAAACCCATATCACAAGCAAGACGAGAAAGCCACAATGCTTCCTTACATGCCTCACTTGCTGCAACATACTCTGCTTCTGTGGTGGAAACAGCTGTACATTCTTGAAGACGAGATCTCCAAGAGATAGCACCTCCAGCAAAATGAAAAATGTACCCTGATGTAGACTTACGATTGTCTACACAACCAGCATAGTCAGAATCTGTGTAACCAATAATGGATGCTTTCCCTCTACCTAAGCATAGACACTTGTCCTTAGTGCCACTCAGATATCTCAAAATCATTTTGACCGCTTCCCAATGTTTCTTGCCAGGATTAGACATATATCTGCTCACAACTCCCACTGCAAATGCAATGTCTGGTCTCGTAGCTACCATAGCATACATGAGACTACCAACAGCAGACTGATAGGGAATTTTGGTCATGAATTCCTTTTCCTCATCTGATTTGGGGCAGTCATCCTTGCTCAATTTCACATATGTGGGTAAAGGTGTACTCAATGCCTTTCCACCCTGCATATTGAATCGATGAAGTACTTTGGATATGTACTCACTTTGAGACAAGTATATGCATCTTTTACTCCTATCACAAGTAATGCGCATGCCAAGAATATGTTTGGCATCCCCCAAATCCTTCATATCAAATGTCTGCCTCAACTTCTTTTTGAGAATTGACAAATCATAAGAGGACTTCCCAGCAATCAACATATCATCGACGTAAAGTATCAAGCATATCAAGCTGCCATCAGAACATCTCTTTGTGTAGAGACAATGATCCTCATTGCTCCGAGAATAGCCTTGGGACTTCATAAAAGCATCAAACTTTTGGTACCATTGTCTAGGAGACTGTTTAAGTCCATACAAGCTCTTCTTGAGCTTACAAACTAGACTTTCCTTGCCAGGAACTACATAACCCTCTGGTTGTTCCATATAGATCTCATCTGTAAGATCTCCATGCAAGAAAGCTGTTTTCACATCCATTTGGACTAGCTCTAAGTCCTCCATTGCAACGAATCCAAGCAACATGCGCAAAGTAGTCATCTTGACCACTGGGGAGAAGATTTCCTCAAAATCAACACCATGTTGTTGCTTAAAACCCTTTGCAACAAGTCGTGCTTTATATTTTGGAGAAGCACTATCTGATGTGAATTTCAGCTTATATACCCATTTACATGGTAAAGCTTTCCTTCCCTTTGGCAAAGGTACTAAGTCCCAAGTACCATTCTTGTGAATAGAATCCAACTCACTCTTCATGGCACGCTCCCACTTGACATGATCCTCTGTCTGCATAGCCTCTTTGTAGCAAGAGGGCTCACCGGCATCTGTTAGCATAACAAAATCTAAACCTGGAACATATCTATCAGGTGGATATGAGACACGTGCAGAACGTCTCAATGGTTGCTGAACAGGAACATGTGCAGACTGATCTGAATGGACATTCTCTTGAACATCCCTATGTGCAGCATTTTTATGCATGCTAACCGGAGGACTAGTATCCTCAAACACCACTCTTCTCACTTCAACCTCCTTAATCGGCTGTTTATGCATCTTAGACTCATTAAAAATGACATCACTACTTCTGAACACTGACCGTGTTTCAGGATCCCATAAGCGATATCCAAATTGTCCTTCTCGACCATATCCAAGAAAAATGCATTTCTTTGACTTATGGTCCAACTTCTGTCTAAGATTCTTGGGTATATGAACATATGCTTCACACCCAAAAACTCGAAGATGATCATAATATGGTGGTTTCCCTGTCCATAACTCTTGTGCCACTTTCAGACCTTTGGCAGTACTAGGTGAAAGGTTAATCACATGAACTGCAGTCAATACTGCTTCTGCCCAAAAACCTTGTGAGAGGTTTGCATGATGCAACATAGAGACTACTCTATCTTGAATAGTTCTATTCATCCTCTCAGCTATACCATTCTGTACTGGGGTATAAGGAGCTGTAAACTCTCTACGAATCCCTCTACACTGACAGAAAAGGCTGAATTCATGTGAGGTATACTCACCCCCATTATCTGAACGTAAAGCCTTAAGCTTAGTTCCTTTTTCAGTCTCAACTGAAGCAAGCCATTTTCTGAAAGTAGGGAATACATCATCCTTCGATTTGATAGGATATACCCAGACTTTTCTAGTAGCATCATCTATGAAAGTAACAAAGTAAAGAGAACCACCTAAGGACCTAGTGGGCATAGGACCACACACATCTGTATGAACAAGATCTAAAGGCTGAATTGAAGAGTCAATGTGCGTTTTATGCACATTTCTGGTTTGCTTTCCATATTGACAATGCTCACAAAATGAAAAATCAGAGAAAGATAACACAGGTAAGTAGCCAGAACGAGAAAGATTTTCCATTCCACTACGAGATATATGGCCCAAACGACCATGCCAAATACAAGCCATAGGCTGTTCAGTAACAGCTAACAAGTGTTCTTTCTGTGATACAAATAAAGGGTAAAGTGACCCAACTTTCCTTCCTTTTGCAATAACCATATTGCCCTTTGATATACGAAAGGACTGAGCATAGAAGACCACCTTGTAACCAAGGTCATCAAGTTGACCAACTGACATCAAACTGCGTGATAACTGAGGTACATGGCGTACATTATGCATAGTAAATTTTGAACCGTCAATGAACTGCACAACCACATCTCCAATCCCCACAACATCACACTGGTAAGAGTCACCAAGTCTCACGGTACCAAGAGACTTTGCTGCATAATTAGAGAACCATTCTCTATGTGGTGTCACATGGAAAGAAGCACCAGAATCTAGCAGCCAGGTGTGCGAAAGAGAATCAGCCATAAGTGCCTCAGATGGCACAGTACTATCAAGTGTCAACACATCAGCATCATCAGAAATAGCATTAATTTCTTCAATCTTCACAGTCGAAGTAGATGGTGCAGGTAACTGTTTAACATGCCCATCAACATTCTGTCCTTTACCTTTAGCATTCTTTAATGCATAACAGTCTTTCTTCATGTGTCCTTTCTTATGACAATAATGGCATTCAATATCCCTCTTCCTTGATTTACTTCTGCTCTTATTCCGTTGACCATTCTTTTCCTTGTTCTTGCTCCTGCCACGTTGTTGATTCTTTCCTTGGTAAGAATCACGAACATTATATGCATCTCCACTCTGAGTGCCAACCATAGATTTTCTACGAATCTCCTCACTCAAGAGTGCTCCACATATGTCATCATAGACGAGTTTACCACCTGGTGCACTATTGCTAATAGCTATGCAAAATGTATCCCATGATGATGGCAGGGTGCATAACAGCAATACTGCTTTCATTTCATTGTCCATATCCATTTTCTGAGCCTGTAACTGGGAGAATATGGCATCAAACTCATTTAGATGAGCAGCAACACTATCTGTGTCCTTCATACGAAGGTCGTATAATTTTCTCATCAGATATACTTTATTTGATGCCGTCTCTTTTTCATATGTATTGCATAACTTCTTCCAAAGCTCCTCTGCACTTTCACAGTCTAATACTGTAAAGTAAACATTATCTGCTAGGTGCAAGCGAATGGTAGACCTGGCCATTTCATCTAACTCATCCCAATCATCTTCATCCATGTCAGCAGGCTTCTTTGAAATCCCATTTACTGGCTTCCATTGCCTTCTTTGAATCAGCACATCTTTAATCTGATTCTTCCATAGAGCAAAGTTTGTGCCATCAAATTTTCGGATCTCAAAATGGTCTTTGCCCTGCAAGTTATAGCTCCTCCTCGGAACGCTAGCACTAGACCCTGATCCACCGGATGTGCCTGAGACCTCTGATGCCATGATCGTAGAGAACTGAATAGAATGATAATGGAGCTAGAAGAGTCCAAACACCAACAAATAAGTGTATCAAGGAGTAAATCGACCACTATATAGTTGACTAAACCAGAAATCTGGAAAAATTTTGCCAGAGTATCCTCTACAAAATTAGCATATGACCAGTGTCAAAGTATCATAAAACTGCAAGTACTAACATGTCTACCTGCATAGTGAATCACTGACTCCACTGCATATAATCAGTTACCCAATAGAAGCCAACTAGGCTTATCGAGCACCTATGAACAACTATCATACATCTCCTATGGCGAGGCTGGGTAAGTCTTCCACCTGCATCACCGAAGAGACCCCGACATCTGGGTGTCTCCCAGTTAAGAAAACCTCACCACGACCCTCTTTATCAAACGTAAAAGGCTTTATGCAAAGAACGTAACCGCTATATCAATGCCCACATGGACGTACATAAGCGGTATCCACAGAAGCGTACATGGTGTGTATGTGCTCAATATATGCAGTAAAATGACACTGAAAGGCTGAATACACAGCCCAAAAAACTAGCCAATAACACCTGCAAGTGTCTGTCAACTCTGATGTTTTAGGCTTTAAAAACCTGCATAAATTTGCAGCGACTGCTCCCACCAAAACTGAAAGCCCCTCGAGAAACCTGTAGTTTTACGAGTGTGGCTGAAAATACAGCCCCAAAGGTTGATATTTATTGTCTGAGAAGTACAAGGAACACTCTTCTTGATGTTCTTGGACCTGTGTGAAGAGAACTACGTGCGAAAGTACTCCAAAATGGCTCCAAAAACACCCCAAAATTGCTTCAGAAATAGGCTTTAAAAGCAAAAATGAAGCTTTGAGGGACCAAAACTTGTTCAAGGTAATGCCAACCTTAGTCTTTCCCCTTCTTCAAACACCACAAGAGTGTAGCTTAGTGGCAAGAGATTGCCGCGGTTAAGCGAGCTCTGGGGGGAACAGTACTGGGATGGGTGACCTCCCGGGAAGTACCGGGAACCTCTATATTCCTTGATCGTTGAGGTCCTCCCTCGCGCGCAGCCAACGGCGCCAACGGTGACTTCGGTGACTCGGATGACAAGGTATGCCAAGGTCTATGCCTTGGTCGCCGCCTTAGTCGAAAACCTGGGGGGGGGGTACGCACAGATGTTGTAGAATACGCAGAAAACGCAGTACACAGGGAGCACGAAGACAGACTTCTTAGGTTTTACAAATGCGGTCGAACTTACAGTCTGTGACTGACCAGGCCACTATATGTTTTATTAAAGAACATATACAAAGAAGTGTCCGGTCGCCATTTGGCCTTTCACATGGACACTAACGGTAACACCGAGTCGGTTGAGGAAGCGTCCATCCCGATCGGAAATGATGGCCAAGGGAAGTCCATGATATTTCACAATGTGAGTGAAAAAGAGCTGGGCCACTGCCTTTGCATTGAGAGGCGGTTTGGCGAGGATGAAGTGGGCCTGCTTGGTGAAATAGTCTACAACCACGAAGATGGTGTTGAAACCTTGAGATGGTGGGAGTTTGGTTATGAATTCCATGCTAATCATGTCCCAAGGCCGGTTCGGAATCGGGAGGGGTTGCAGGAGGCCTGTGGGCTCGACTCGATCTTGGCGGACCAACTGGCAAGTTAGGCACGTTTCTACATATTCTTGGATTTGCACCTTCATGCAGGGCCAGTAGAAATGCTTGTGGAGTGTCTCGTAGCTTCTGTTTTGACCGCCATGGCCGGTCACTTTGCAATCATGTGCTTCCCAAAGCAGCTCTCTGCGTAACTCAAAGTCATCCGACATGTAGATTTTCCCTTTGCGGTAGAGTATGCCTTCTTGCACTGTGTAGCGGCCGGGTGGGTTGGTACTTTGAACCTCCTGGAGGATGTCTTCGACTTGGGCATTGTGTTCCTGTGCGCGTTGAATTCTGCCTCTCAAATTCGACGAGACTGTGGACATCGCTTGGATCTCGGGTCTTCGACTTAGTGCATCAGGCATGACGTTCTGCTTACCCGGCTTGTGAATTATCTCGATGTCAAACTCTGCAAGAAAATCCTTCCAATGGGCTGAGCTTCGATTGCGGGGTAAAGTAACTTAAAGATATATTGTCAGTGAAGACCTTCGTGTGTTTCTCTAGGACATAGTGCCTCCATTTGCATAGCCAATGAACCACCGCTAGCATCTCTTGCTCCTGTGTGCTCCACCTAAGTTCGGGCCCGGTGAGTTTGTGAGACTCATATGCGAGTGGCTGTCCATCTTGCAAGAGAACGCCTCCAATCTTTGATCCGGATGCATCTGTGTGGACCTCGAACGGCTTGTCGAATTCGGGGAGCTTGAGGACCGGAGCGTTGCACATGGCCACCTTCAAGGCTTCGAAGGCTTCTTCCTCTTTGGGTCCCCACTTGAATGGTTCCTTTTCTTTGATCAACTCAAGAAGTGGAGCCGCGATCTTGCTGAACCCTTGGATAAATCGGCGGAGAAATTGGCAAAAATCTATAAATTTCCGCACTTCTTTCACGGACTTCGAAGGGGCCCATTTGAGTACTGCTTCTACTTTCTGGGGGTCAACATGTAAACTGAGTTATGAAATGATGAACCCCAAGAATTCCACTTTCTTCATACAGAACTCTAAGTTTCTTGGCTTCGCAAATAGTCGGCGTTCTCATAGACGGTACAGGACGGCCCGCACATGCTCATAATGCTCTTCTAAGGTGCGGCTATAGATGAGTAAGTCATCAATGTAGATGATGAGGAAGAGGTCTAGCATATCTTGAAAGCCATCATTCATCTTCCGACAAAACGTGGAGGGTGTACCTGTAAGTCCAAATGGCATGACAAGCCATTCATAGTTGCCATAGCGTGTGCAGAAGGCGGTCTTCTCTATGTGCTCCTGTGCCACTCGGATTTGATGGTATCCGGATTGGAGGTCGATTCGTGTGAAGTAGCAGGCCTTGCCTATGCAGTCAAGCAATTCTTCCATCACCGGGACAGGGTGGCCAGATATGCGAACAAGAAACGAAGGCCCGGCAAAGATTTCCAAGTTGGCGACTTAGTCTTGGTCAGTCCATGCAACATTACTTTACCCAGGAACATAATACACAAGTTTAACCACCGCTACTAAGGCCCATACAAGGTGGAGAAGCGGATCAATGAAGTCACTTATAGCTTGGAGCTGCCCGACAACGTGAAATTTCACAATGCATTTCACATCAGGCTCCTCAAACGGTTCAAGCCAGACTCCAAGTATGGACGCGAGGTTCCTGTGCTTCACGACGGGGAGAACCAATTCGAGCCCGAAGCCATCTTACGGGACCGCAACACCCATGCAGGTCCCCAATTCCTTATCAAATTCAAAGGCCGCCCCTTATTTGATGCGGATTGGATTCCAATCAACACATTTGGCACGGACCACCCTTTAGTACGCAAATATTACCGCCACACTTAAGCCATTTTGGCTATAAGCCCCATGTAATGTTCCCAATTTTTGTAAACACACCAACTTTTTTGTTATACCCGAACCCGCTTGTTGAGGACACCAAGCTCTTCAAGCCAGGGGAGGATGTCCCAGCCTGTATTTCTATCCAGCCCTTTTCAGTCCTTGAGGGGTATGCCCTGTGGCGCCAAATTGTGCGCAACTATGAGGGGTACTAGTACTCCTCATACCAAGCTCTCATTGCCTTCTTGTAAACACGAGTTGCAAATCGAATATAGACGTGTTCTTGGCAATCGTCTTGGTGTCCCTCATTGTCGGCCTATGCTTTCGTGGATTTGAACGTCTCACCCGAAGGGGCCACACTTATGTTAAAAACAAGCTTGCCAACGTCCCTCCTGACCGGATGCCATCTCTTTCAATTTGGTTCAAATTCCCATGCAGTTATTGACTCGTGCTATTTTATGTAACATAGTATGTATGCAATACTAAGAGTGCTTCTCTACGGTTTCCACGCTTTATAACAAATATGGATTGATCATTGTACACAACAGTTGCAAAGTTCTGTGAGTCTTTGGAAAGTGGAATTCCCGACTTTTTCCAAAAACGTCTTTCATGATTCTATATCAGATTTAGAAAATCCTTGAAATTTGTGAGTACATCAACTTTAACCTTTAATTTTTCTATTACAATCATTGATCACCTATGTAAAGTACAGTAAATAGCCTGATACTTTGTTCTTCATCAATCGATTTGGAACTCTAGATATTCTATTCATCATCCTGTGGTAGAAGAAATGGCTCTTTTCCTCTATCCATCATGAAAGATTTATGCACATCTAACATGTTTGTACCTTTTGACAAATTTTTTCCTGATTTTCATCCTTTGTAGCTCTTTTGAAACCTTATGGTTTGCTTTTCCTTTGAATGAAATGAAAATATCTCATTGTCCATGTTGGAAGTAGGTATCTCACTGGTATGGATGTGTTAACGGGTATAATCTCTTTCAAATACGTGATACACGTGGTTCCAGCATTGTCATGAATCTCAGTTTGGAACCATGAACCTAGAGTTAATTACCTATCCAAACACAAGCTATCTTTAATAAGAGTGCCTTTCACAAAAAAATTGATGGCTAAAAGCTGCATAGATGTTCTAAGCTGTACACAACCAAGCATGGCATATCTGGACTATATTAGCCCTGAGACGGAAATAAGATGTTGAATATGATGCAATCAGCACTTTCTTGCAAGTGAAACACAGCATTGCAGGCTGTGGCCCCTCTGTCGGTGAATATCGTTGGCATGCACCCCCTCCAAAATTCCCATTTTCATCCAGAAAAGATAGCTCAAACACTAATACACTCCATCCAAAGCTCCTATTTTCATCTAGTAATGGTAGCTCAGATACTGTTGGCTATCAGGCTCTCTGCCCAGTCTGCCCAGGTTCCAACCAAATGCTTGAGACATTTATAATACTTTCCTGTTAATTCCCAAGAAGAGAATCCATTATTGGTGGTCTATGCCAATTCAAAAAATTTTTCCCCCCTTGAATATATATATACAAAATTTAAGACCTCAATACAACTTGATGCATCCTTGCACTCAGCAGATAAGATAATTTTCTTAGCATTTGCAGACCTTACTAAATTCTGTATAGAGAGAGCATATAGCAATTATGTTCTCAGGTTTAAAATCAAAGGCCTGCGTCCAAAGGAATTAAAGAAATATGATAAGAAGATTACTAAATATAGATGATATACTTTATGATATACAGACAACCCATTTCTGTTATGTCTCATGTACATTATTATGTTCAATGAGATCTTTGATATATGCAAACAGAAATATTTGCTAGGCATCAAAAGGTGTTTCCAGCAGGGCCCAGTCTTGGAGATATTTAGGATCTCAGGAAGTCGATTATGTTTTGGGAGGTGCAAAATGCAATGGCCTCGCAAGTGACCATAGGATTGACACCAAGTGCAGTAGGAAAGACACTCGTATCACAGACAAACAAGCCTTCAACTTCCCAGCACTCTCCATTCGCATCCACAACAGATGTATTGGGGTCAATGCCCATTCGGCAAGTGCCCATCTGATGAGCAGAACTGACACTGTAGTTGATTCCCTTGATACCTCGTGATATTATTCGAGCAACATAGTCTTCTACATGGGCAGGATCCGATGAGTCTGCATCCATACTCATTGTTCCCACCTCCGTAACTCCTGGAGATGCTGCAAGTACACGCACAGCTGACTGGAGAGCATGCAATGACATAGCTTTATCTTCTTGAGACATCCGATAGTCAATTATCACAGAGCCATTGTACCCTTCTGACACAGTACCACAGGTGTGATCACGTGTCAATGTAAAAACAAGACTTGTCCTAGAGTACCTCTGCATTATCTGTTTGAAGTGAGCTGCTGAGGCCCATGGTGCTATGAAGGAAAAAGCACCTGGATGAATAGATGGGCATTCCAGGATTGCTCCATAACCAGATCTCTCGAGTGCAAGTTCATGACAACAAGCAGTAATGATACCACCCTCAAAAGTGCGTTCTATCTCACCATCATCTGTCTGTGCAGGAAGATACCCCCAAGCAATGATCGATGGATGTAGATGCAAGTTGCATCCAATGTGATGATTCTTCAAGCCACTTCTTCTCAGAATTAATGGAGTCTGCAAAGCCCCTGCTGCCGCAACTACAGCTCGTGCATACACATGCAGCTTCCCATTCGGAATATCTGCAATCACACCAGTGGCTTGCCTCCCTTTCTTCTTCCCTTTGCAGTGTAATATTTTCTGTACCTTACAACCTGTTAAGATCAGGGATCCAGCATGAACTGCATCCACTAGCCACGTCTCTGCAGTAGATTGTTTTGCCCCAGTTACACAACCAAACTCACACCAACCACAGTAATGGTCTCCAATTACATTACATGGAACATCTTCCACAGTATAACCTATTCTGGCACAGCCTTCCCTGAAAACCCTGTTCTGCAAAGACTCCTTCCCTGTCCCTACTTTCACATTTATTCTTGCACAAACTGCATCCAGAGCTTCCTGGTACTTATCGCTTTTGAACAATTCCAACTTCTCATTGATAGCCCACTCTTTTAATACATGGTCAGGAGTTCTCAAACATGCAGACCAGTTGATAGCTGAACCACCTCCAACAGTTGACCCAGCTTTCACAGTCACTGACCCATCTTTACTTATGAGAGCAACAGGGCCTTCCATCATCTCCAGGCCACTGTAACCTTCGATGAGTGAATAATCTCCCCTTGCAAAATAGCTTCCTTTCTCCAAAACCAAGACCTTAAATCCAGCTTTCGCCAGAAGGCCAGCTACAACTCCCCCTCCTGAGCCAGATCCAATAACCACCACATCACAATGCACACTAACATCTACATTTTGTCTCCCCTCAGTCTGATTCATATCCGTAAAAAAACCTAAGTCTCTTAATCTCTCGTGCAGCATTGTTTCTTTCTTCGTATCAATTACTTTGCCATCTAGAGGTCGCTTCGAACTCTTACACAAAACCTCCCTGGGAAGGTAATATCCTATCTCATTCCAGATGGGATTGTGACCTGTAATATCCGCCTGCATGCAATGCATAAAATAACATATCAGAAGTCAAGTAAGCAAGCAGTTGAAGGAATGGTTTTGGAATAACACAAAATCAAAGAACAATCTCCTATGTATCGAACCTGCACAGTCGATCCTGAAACAGAGAAAAAGGTAGAAACATATAGTTTCTGTAACACAAAATTGCATATGCATTGATTGTATCAGCAAAATTTACTTGCTCGCATCATGAACTAAGGCGTGGAGCAAACCAAGACAAGCACTTAGCTTAGCTACCGAATTCAGAGTTGCTTATAGTGTCACAGAGGACCCTGGGCAAGTAGCTTACAAGCTATGAATAGAACTAAACAAGAACCTTACAAGATGAAGTTGAGCACCAACAAATACTGTCAGCGTACAAAGAAAAGATTTAAATCATGCTTTGTTCATTACTTTGTACCTAGTCCTCCTAAACAAGCTGCTTACTTTTGACATATAGCACCTAGAAGCCTAAGAGTGTACCCTATGCATTCTCCTGACTCTCATCATACAGCAGATCTAAACAGGCTGCGAACTCTCATCAGACAACAGGCCACCGTTCTTGCATAGAGAGGTTCATCATACAACTCGCACTGGTCCAGCTGAGAAATCAAGATTAAACTGGTTTACCATGACTCCAATCAGTAAGGCCAAAGGTTAGCCCATTCATCAGTAGTCACACCGTGTCCTGCATGAACCTTAGTCAAGAACCTCGTTCATGAACCATTTTCCAAATGAACAAGGCATCCAGTTTCCCACCAATTGAATTGTTACCACAATACATGCACACATATGTCTATAACTGGGTGAATCCATTATTGAGGTAAAACATATGTGAACAAGAAAAATGAGGCAAGCAAGATCATTAAAAAGTAACTGGATTCAAAGAAGACGGTTTACCAATGGAAATGTCCATCCTGAGGGAAGTTTTTAATACGATGAAAACCCCATTACCCAAATTCATAGTCTTTCAATATGTGAACCATATGGGAACTCATTTTAGAATTTCTAAAAACCGATTCGGAAGTATAAAAAAGTCTCTCTCTCTCTCTCTCTCTCTCTCTCTCTCTCTCTCTCTCTCTCTCTCTCTCTCTCTCTCTCTCTCTCTCTCTCTCTCTCTCTCTCTCTCTCTCTCTCTCTCTCTCTCTCTCTCTCTCTCTCTCTCTCTCTCTCTCTCTCTCTCTCTCTCTCTCTCTCTCTCTCTCTCTCTCTCTCTCTCCCCCCAGACAAGCCCCCCATTCCCAGTCCACAGAGCTCACGTCCTACTACCTCTGACTTCTTCACACCCACTATGGTGGGACGCGCTATTGCCCGTCTACAGCATGGCAGAGCACATGACCCCTTCGGTTTACAGGCAGAGCACCTCATCTACGGAGGCACGACCCTGGCACCGCTCATTGCCCACCTCTTCAACCGTGCATTGGTTGAAGGGTTCCCTGACTCATGGACTGAGCACACCATAGTGCCCATTCATAAGTCAGGTGATACTATGGATCCAGCTACATACCGGACGATCATGATTGGCCCTATATTGGCCAAGTTATATGGGGCGGTACTAGAGACAGAGTTGAGTACTCTCGCTGAGAGGAAGGGCATCAGGGCTCCAGGACAGGCAGGTTTCAGACGAGATTACTCTACCATTGACCACATCTTCACTCTGAGATGCCTGATCGACCAGGCCAGGGTGAGGAAGAGGAGATTATATTGTTGCTTTGTGGACTTCCGCAAAGCATTTGACACTGTTCCCAGGGATCGACTCTTCAGACGACTACTTGACATCGGAGCTCCGGAGGAGATGATATGGGGGATCTACGCCTTATACGAGAGAGTATCTGGTAGAGTCAGATGTCCAGGGGGCTTATCTGATCCACTTGCTAGCACTATCGGGGTGAAGCAAGGATGCCCTCTCTCACCCACCCTCTTTGGTCTCTACATTGATGAGATAGTGGACTTCATACAGCAGCAGGGGGGAGATGGCATTGAGGTACACGGATCCACTGTCCATATTCTTTTATACGCTGATGATATTGTATTGGTTTCAGAGTCTGCAGAAGGTCTACAGCATCATCTACACGGCCTAGATGACTTTTGCAGACACAGAGGGTTATCGGTGAACCTTGGTAAAACCAAGGTCTTGATCTTTCATACATCAGCACAGGTACGCAGACATAGTGTGTTCACAGCAGCAGGTGGACCGATCGAGGTGGTCGGATCATATGTTTACTTGGGGGTGACATTTACAGCCGCATCAGGGATCTTCTCTATGGCTCAGGCAGCCCGTGACCGCATCACGTGGGTACTCAGCACTAGCTTTGATGGAGAGACAGTGCCACCAGGCATATTTTCAGGAGCCCCGCACAAAGGGGTGGCTCTTTGACACTTTGGTTACGCCAGCGCTCATGTATGGGGCAGCCATATGGGGACCAGGATTAGCTACATCAGTATGGACAGCATTAGAGAGGCCACAGATCCTCATGATTGCCAGACTTATCCGCAGCAAGCCTTCAGTACCACATGATATCATTAGAGCAGAGCTCGCTGCACCACCGATGCTAGTTGAGGCACTATTCCAGACAGTATGCCTATTACACAGACTTCGGAGCATGGATACAGAGCGCATTGCTTATCGAGCTTTCGAGGCATCACGTGATATGGCATTAGCAGGCGACACCTCCTCATGGTATGCACAGACACGAGACTGGCTTGCCCACCATGGCTTTGACATAGACAGGCTACCACCACTACAGTATGACTCTTATGCACCCACCTACTCGCTCTCTCATCAAGAGAGGAATAGGATCCTTCGTCAGGAGATATGGCATACATACATACAGAGGACATGGGTGAGCCCTAGGGGTACATTGCCACCGAAAATGCTCTACTACCGCGAGCGTTTTCTACATATTTCGGGCACGGGCTTCATCGAGATTCCGAGATACATGCAGACCTACCTTCCCCACCACCTACGAGTCGTCATTGGGCAGCTCCGGGTTTCATCACATCAGCTCGAGATTGAGAGGGGTCGGTCCAAGGGAGTCCCCCGTGAGGAGAGGTGGTGCCCAGTATGCCAGACAGAGGTAGAGAGTGAGGAGCATTTTGTTATCAGATGTCCAGCATACTTAGACCTACGAGCACAGTTCCAGATCGACGAGTCATTCCAGATGTGCATGACTATGGGAGACCAGAGACGCTTGGGACGATTTCTCACAGCAGCATACGAGAGGCGAGAGCGGTCACTACAGCCCATACATCAGCCACGGGTGAGTACCCAGCAGACCATTACGCAGTTCTTTCAGCGCGTTGAGCTACATCAGAGAGGTCCATCTATAGGGCTCACGCTATACCAGGCAGCAGCACAGAGAGCACGGCGCCGACCACGCATGCGCGGATATCGTCGACCAGGACTATATCAGGAGGATATCTCACGCATCAGGATTGCCTACGACCACATGATGGAGCATAGGCGTACCACCACCCCCTGGGTTGTCTTCCTTCAGGAGGCACTCAGACCACCACCGATGTACCACATACTACACCCACCTCCACCCATCGCCAGTACCTAGGGCGTTTTACTCATATTTGGGATTCCCCCCATGTATTAGGTGGCCACTATCTGCAGAGTCAGAGCCACTTCTCCCCAGCCTTTTCCAGCCCTATATAGCTTTGTGTAGCGATATACTTTTTATTTCATTTTATCTTCTACACAGGATTACTACACTTGTACATGGTTTTTATCTCATAGGCCAAGTTTGGCCTCTAGAAGACGTTAATATGACTTTCTTTCTTTCTTTCTTTCTTTCTCTCTCTCTCTCTCTCTCTCTCTCTCTCTCTCTCTCTCTCTCTCTCTCTCTCTCTCTCTCTCTCTCTCTCTCTCTCTCTCTCTCTCTCTCTCTCTCTCTCTCTCTCTCTCTCTCTCTCTCTCTCTCTCTCTCTCTCTCTCTCTCTATGCATATCATATTTGTATCTCACCTATTGAGCATATAGAGTGCATGCCCATAGCACCCCACACCCTCGACGGCCCCAAGATCTTCCAATACTAAAAACCTTTGAGCATACACACTTAATTAATCAAGATGATAGGTGAGAGAGAGAAAGATATCTTGAGACAAGAGTAAGTAACGTAAGCAAAGTGCTTACTCACTAAATATAGATGCCGAATTACAACATGGGAGTACTTCTCAACCATATGATGTGGTGCACTCACTAAATGGAAGAATAGCCGAGAAGATGATGATATACAGAATTTCAGATTATGCTATTATAATCTGAATGTGTGTGAAGTGAATGAGCAACAAAGTGAACCTAACCTCTCAAGAGAGTGAAACAAAACAGAAAATCAACAAACCCTAATTCTGAAATTAGGGTTCAGAAACCCTAAAAACAGAAAATAAGGTTAACTTACAAAAGATAGCTGCCACCAACTTGTAGAAGACTCCTTGCTCCAAGAGAGTAGCCTCTCCTTCATCTTCCTACACCTCCAAAGCTTCAGAACTCCAAATTTGACACAAGTAAGCATCAACTCTAGCTCCAAGATTGTTCAAAACAGTGACCAATGTGCTCCTTATATAGCCTTGTACTCCCAAAATAAAGCCAACGTTGAAATTTGCGAAAAAATCCTCCAATGCTGCAATCGCTGTTTTAATTTAATTGAATCGCTGTTTTTGCTTTTCATGACTTAAAATTAAATTTATCGCTAAAAATTGCTTGCTTTTAATTTTGATCGCTGAAATTGAAGTGCTTTATGCCATTTTGACTAATTGACCTAGCTGCTTTTGAGTTTGGACCTCAAAAATGTTCATCCTCCATTTTAGGGCAGAATTAAGGTTTGACTTTTCTCCCAAGTCTGACCTTTGATGAAGAAATGAAGCATATCTCTAGATAGCTCTCGCCAAGCTCTATCTATTTAGCCTAAAAAAGTTTTACCCAAACTGTACAAAAAATGCTAAGTCTTAAAATGTGAATTTGCTGGAAATAGACCATATGTACATTGATTTCCAACAATCCCTCCTTCAATGTCATATTGGTACAAGCTTCAGTAACCTGCACATCTTCTCATGATCTCTAGTCAATGCTTTGGTAAATAGATTTGCAACATACTCACTAGAAGGAACATAAGCAAGCTCAACGTGCTTCTTTGCTATCTTCTCTCGAATATAGTGGTAGTGAACCTCTATATGTTTTGTCCTTGCATGATGCACTGGATTCTTTGCTATAGCTATTGCACTCTGGCTATTTGAAAATATCTGAATGGATTCATGTACTCTTACATCTAGATAACTGAAAATCTTCTGCAACCAAACTAATACCAAAGTAGCTACAAATGCTGCACGATATTCAGCTTCACACAATGAAGTTGCCATAGTGGGTTGTCTCTTCAAAAGCCATGAGATAAGACAATCTCCAAGATAAAAACAATAACCACTTGTACTTCTCCTTGTGTCTCTATCACCTGCCCAATCAGAATCTGAAAATCCTTTCAGTAACAAATGTGTAGATTTCGAAAATACCATAGCATAATTTGAAGTTCCATTCAAATATCTGAAGATCCGCTTTACTGTTTTCCAATGTAACATTGTCGGATTCTGCATGAACCTTGATACTTGAGAAACTGCAAACTATATATCAGGACGTGTATTACAAAGATATATCAAGCACCCAACTGCTTGACAATATAAAGTAGCATCAAATGACTCTTCATCTGCTACTATTTGTAAAGACGTGTTCTGATCCATAGGTGTTTGCATAAGTTTAGAATCAGTCATCTGAAACCTTTCTAAAAGTTTCTCAATGTATTTTTGTTGTGTCATATAGATACACTCATCCTTAAACAGAAACTGAATCCCAAGATAATAATGCAAGATTCCTAAATCATTCACATCAAATGTTTGCTTCAACTGTTCTTTGAACATCTGCAAATTCTCATCTTTGGGACATGTGACTATAATATCATCCACATAAATGATTGCTATAATCATCATACCTGTTTCAGCTTTGACATAAAGACTTGGAGCTGCATCTCAGTTATGGAAACCAATGGATAAAAGCTGTGTGTATCTTTTCATACCATGCTCTAGGTGCCTGTTTCAATCCATACAAAGCTTTTATAAGCTTACACACTAAGTGTTCTTTACCTGTTTCTTCAAAACCTTTTGGCTGTTAAATATATACATCTTCATGTAAATCACCATTTAGAAAAGCAGTTTTTATGTCAAGTTGATATACATTCCAATCAAAATGTGCTGCTAAAGCAAGTATTGACTTAATAACTGTCATCCTAGATGTAGGAGCGAATGTCTCATCATAATCAATACCTTTTTGTTATGCATATCCTTTGACAACTAATCTTGCTTTGTACCTATCAATAGTACCATCTGCTTCCCGTTTGATTTTGAAGATCCATTTTACACCTATAGCTTTCTTTCCCTCTGGTCAGTGTCGAAAAGCAAGATCACATGCGATTATAGCCCTTTGCTTTTTTTTTAGAGTACAATGAATTGGAAAGACACACACACACGACCTCGTAAGGTAGAGGCACCCATCTTGGGGAACTTCATGGACACCCATCTTTGGGAACTCATGGATATGTCCAAACAAGATTTGAACTCAGGACTTCCTCCTTGAGACTCAAAGCATCAACCACTAGGCTATACGGGCTTGGACACGATGACTTTGTTTTTGCGCAGAATTTGCTTTTAGGAACCTTGAAATGCAGCGATCAGCTTGTTTTATGCATCAGATAAGAATTTGAAGTTGCTTTCCTTGATGTATACAATGAGATGGACCAAATGAGGTAAAAACACATTTTTGAGCAGAAATTAAGGTTAGGGTTTTCTCTTGATCTGGACTTCCGACGGTTGAGAAGCCTAATAGCCATATCTTTGCTTAATACTTATCTTCCATACAATGCGAGTTTGCATTGATAATCTTGAAAAGTGGCAATGATCTTAGTGATTGGATCCTAAGGCCAACTCGCAAAGTTATGGAATTCTGCTTCTAGGCCATAAATTCTAGAGGGAGTTTTATCCTCATATAAATCTTGAAGTATATTCCAAGCTTCATGAGAAGTTTTGCAAGAGTAATATGCCCTTTCATTAACTCATCACAAGCTAGCAAGAATTTTCCTCACGCTCGCTTATCTTTTACATTTCAAACGTTCCATGCAATGGGATCACTATCCTTATCAGCTTGAGCTCTATGGCATCTACAACTTCATATAATAAGCTTGTGTACAATTAAGCCTTCACAATGTCCTTCCACACCTAATTTGTGCCATTCAAGCTTTTATCTTTGGGTATGAACATAGACGTGCACGATGGTAAGTATAACATATAGGATGAAGTCACATTCGAAATGGTAGATATTGTAGTCCTTGGAGTAGATAAAGCTTCGAAACTGAATCACCACACTTGCAAAAATAGAAGGGGCGATACCAAAGATCTAGCGGAGAGGTTGGGGGAGCTTCGAGTAGCCCTATGAACTTCTTGACACCTTTGGGTGGCTTAGATAAGCCAACCCAATATCACACATATAATAGATTCTTCTTATATTGCTTGGAGTTTACAAGAGTGGGGCACTTAGTGCCAATGGTTTATGTCAAAGTGAAGGTCAAACACCCTTGCGCAATACAAAGTAGATGCCTTGAGTGAGGAGTACAATCATGGGTACTGAGTTCCAAAAAATGTGCCAAAATGAAGGGTCTTATGAAGAGAGATGATGCCAATTAATGTGGGTACAAGAGTAGAGATACACTTTCAAAGTTTCATGGGGCTTGATCCTTTACAAAGCATTGAAAAGTATTCAAATGTGTGGATTATAAGACTTTAAGAGTCCACATAGCCTCACACAAAGGTCATTAATGATGCATAGACAAATGCAATATATGACTCCATGACTTTGAACTGTTGGAAAGTGTGAGATGAAGAAAATGCATGCCCTCTCTATTGTGTGTTATGCATGAAGTGTATTAAAGTAGCTCCTTCGCACTATTGAGTTCATGGCATATTAGAAAAAATGAAAGCACATGTTAGTGAGCAGCGAGCGCATATATGCCCTTAGGACTAAAAGAGTGGGAGCTAGAAAGACTATGAAGACAGTAACTATGAAGACAGCCTTGATGTGCAAATTGACATCATAGCTTATGTCATATCTCTAATCTCATAAATGCTTTGGTTGAAGATCCTCTCTTTGTATTATGGATTAAGTTTAAAAAAGTGGATACACCCACGTGGTGGCTTAGATGAAGGATACCACCAAGGCAAATTCAAAGGACCCTCCCCCCTCCCCAGCAACCTTTGAGGTTTTCTCCATGTCTCACAAAGCCCATGATCGCATCACACGAGGATACACAACAGTAGCTTTGATGGAGAGACACCACCACCAAACATATTTTCAGCAGCCTTGCACAAAGGGGTGGCTCTTTGACACTTTGGTTTCCCCAACGCTCATGTATGGAGAAGCAATATGGGGGCCAAGATTAGCAGCATCAGCATGGAAAACATTGAAGAGGCCGCAAATTCTCATGATTGCAAGACTCATCCGCAGCAAACCTTCGGTACCACATGATATCATGAGGGCAGAGCTCGTTGCACCACCGATGCTAATAGAGGCACTCTTTCAGACAATACGCCTATTACACACGATCCGAGGCATGGACACATAGCACATTACTTATCGAGCTTTCCAAGCATCACGCAACATGGCACTAACAAGAGACATCTCTTCATGGTACGCACAGACACAGGACTGGCCCGCCCTCCATGGATTCGACATAGATAGACTACCACAAGTGCAATACGACTTACAAGGCCCCACCTATTCACTCTCCCATCAAGAGAGGAATAGGATCATTCCTCAAGAGATATGGCATACATACATACAAAGGACATGGATCAACCAGAGGGATACATTGCCACCGAAAAATCCACTACCATGAGCATTTTCTACAAATCACAGACCAAGGCTTCATTGAGACTCCGCACTACATGCAGACATACCTACCACACCACCTTCAAGTCATCATTGGGAAGCTTCGAGTTTCATCACATAAGCTCGAGATCAAGAGGTGTCCAACCAAGGTAGTCCCTCGAGAATAGGGTGGTGCCCAATATGCAAGAGAGATAGAGAGTGAGAAGTACTTTGTTATCAAATGGCCAACATACTCAAACCTACAAGCACAATTCAAGATAGGAGTCACTAAATCTCTACATGACTACTAAAGACCAATGGAGGTTGGGACGCTTCCTCACAGTGGCATATGAGAGACAAGAGAAGATGCTACAGTCCACGCATCGAGCACGGATGAGTACCCAAACCATTTACTCAATTCTTTCAGTGAGATCGGCCACATCATACAAGCCCGCCTCCTAGAGGCATAGGGCTCATGCTCCGACACACAATGGCACAAAGAGTGCAACGCCAACGACATACGGTTAGATACCGACAACCATGACCACACGAGGAGGATATCTCATGCATCAGGGTAGCCCATAGCCCATTTCCACATGATGGGAGAGATTAGCATCACCACCACTTCGGTAGCCTTCATTCAAGAGGCACTAAGACCACCGCCGATGTACCACATACTCCACCCACCTCCCACCATCGATATTCACTCCCACCCATGGATCTCCCCCCGTTATTAGGTTGCCATTATCAACAAAGTAAGAGCCAAGCTTCCCCATGCATCACTACATTATCCCCACTACCCCCTCATCACTCGATACACTATCCTATGGTTATTTCCAACCTTTTTCAGCCTACACAATTTTGTCTAGCGAGTATTTTTCATTTTTATTTCTACATAAGGGTTACTACAATTGTACATGATTTTGTCTCATAAGCCAAGTTTGGCCTTCGGAAGACGTTAATATAACTATCTCTCTCTCTCTCTCTCTCTCTCTCTCTCTCTCTCTCTCTCTCTCTCTCTCTCTCTCTCTCTCTCTCTCTCTCTCTCTCTCTCTCTCTCTCTCTCTCTCTCTCTCTCTCTCTCTCTCTCTCTCTCTCTCTCTCTCTCTCTCTCTCTCTCTCTCTCTCTCACACACACACACACACACACACACACACACACACACACACACACACTTAGGCCATCATAGATATGCTCAATGCAACTTAGTGAAACTTAGTGTAACATGGAGATAAGTTGTTGTGTTAAATCGTTGCGACAATTCTTTCTCGCTTCGAATGGTACCCTCAAGTCCAATACGTTGCCACTTGCACAGAAAAGGTGACTCGTTATGAAAGGCAATGTTGCTACATAAAGATCATCAAAACATCAACCTCAACTCTATTCACAAAGGACAATCGTAGGAGTTCTGTTTGACTACCACCATCGTCAAAATGAGCTAATAGATAGGCTTTACACGAGGTGTTGTTCACTGCTCGAGATTGCCTTCACTATCTCAACGGATGAGATAAGAGTCCCTCCTTATATAAAAGTGGAGAAGGCTCTCCAAAGTACATCACATGGGATAATTCTCCTTCAAAGAGAATGAATACAATGGTAGATGCAAATAATATAATGAGATACAATTATAATAATATGAAATAGAGTATCTTTCGAATACAAAATGGAGATGCACTCATACAGATACAAATGGAAATGAAGTAGATGACTTCATATCATCAACATACATCATTGCTACCAAAAGATTACAAATCATACATTACAATCTTAATGTACCCATGAGAAAAGATTATATTCAAGGTTTCAAGTATTTCGTCACATTTATCAATGACTTTTCCAAATATTCTTGGGTTTATGGTCTAAAAGCAAAATTAGAATTCTTCCCTACTTTCAAGAAGTTCTTAGTTATGGTTGAAAATGAAAGTCAAGCAAAAATTCAAATTTTGAGAAGTGATAAAGGAGGAGAGTATGTGTCTAAAAACTTTAAGTGCTTTTTTAGAAGATAAAGGAATCTCTATTACTTAGACTCCAAAATAGAATGGTTTTGTAGAAAGAAAGAATAAAACACTTCTTCAAATGATGTGTAGTATGATGTACTCGAAAAAACTTTTACTTAAATTTTGGTTCGTTGCAATACATACAGCAAATCACATTCTTATAGGTCTTCCACAAAAGCTTTAAATGACATCATTTCTTATGAACCTTATTATGGTAGGAAGCTTAATGTGAGTTACTTTAAAGTTTTTGGATTTCAAGCTTGTGTTCACATTGAGAAGGATTATGGTAAGCTAGATGTCAAATCCATCAAAACAATATTCATTGGTTATGCAATTGAAAGTAAAGGATACAAATTCTATGTACCAAACAAGTGATATCCTACTCTTAGTCAATGCTTATGTTGCAAAAAGTCAAGTGTATAATAAAAAAGAAGAAATTCCAAACTTTATTAAGAAAGATGATTATGCATTTTTCAAGTCAGATTAAAATGCTTACATTTAGTCGTACGAGGAGGATGATCAACCTTTTGAAGTCCCAGATCTCCAAGATCAAAAGAAATGCAGATGGACCATTAACAAGGATAAAGCTAGACTAGAAATTAAAAGTTATGCACAAAAGAACCTATGATGAAACATTTGCACCTACATCTAAAATAACCATAATCGGGATAGTTCTTTCAATAGCTTCATTTTTTTGCTGGAATGTATGCAAATCAGATATCAAGACAGATTTTCTTAATGGTGATCTACATAAAGATATCTATATTCGACAACCAAAAGATTTTGAAGACCCAAGTAAAGAACACTTAGTGTGCGGACGTATAGGTACTTTATGGTTTGAAGCAAGCACCAAGGGCATGGTATAAAAAGATGTGTTTATACCTTTTACCTATTGGTTTTGAAAACTTTGCAGCTTCTCCAACCCTCTATGTTAAAGTAGAGACAAATACCTTGATTATGATCGTCGTCTATATTGATGACAAGATCATGAGAGGTCCTAAATATTCCAATCTTCAGTACTTTAAGTCACAACTCAAGCATACATTTGATGTTAATGACCTTCATATTTTTCATATGACACAAAAAAGTACATTGAGAAACTATTAAAAAGGTTTGAAATGATAGATTGTAAACCTATGCAGACACTTATGAATATTCATATCATTACACACAAATGCTTGCCCAATCTATATAATACATGATCTAACACACACAGTTTATAGTTTTTCAAGCATCAAGGTTCATGCAATAACCAATCAAAATTCATTAGTAAGCATGTAAAAAGATTTTCAAATATTTGAAAGGAACTTTGAATTATGCTATGGTATTTCCAAAGTCATCATGTTTTCCACTAAAAGCTTTTGCAGATTTTGATTGGTCTTACGACTAAGACACAAAAAGAAGCACATATGGTTATTATTTTTATCTAAGAAACAACCAACAATAGCTAAGATAAGAAGGTATATGCAATGCTCAAGTCTCAAGCATTGGCAAGCAATTAAGGGATCTTAGAAGGTATATGCAATGCTCAAGTCTAAAGCATTGGCAAGCAATTAAAGGAATCTTCCACTATTTGAGTGGTACCCATCCACTTGGATTGTTTATCCCAAAGGGGAATCATTACTTCCAAATTTACGAGATCATTACCGCCGTACTTACATGTTTTTTCTAACTCAGATTGAGCTAATTGCTATGACACTCATGTGTCCGAAAGTGGTTTTAACTTTATTATTTGTAGCTCATGCATATCTTGGTCGAGCATGAAAAAGCCTACTCTAGTCATTTCTAGTTGTGAGGCTGAGTATAGAGAAGTTTTCATAGCTATTGTTTAGTGTTTGTGGCTGATTTGGGTGTTGGTCAGTCTTCTATCACCACCATCTTTACTAAGAATTAGAGGGCATTGGCTATCGCAAAGAACCTTATCATCCATACTCGCACAAAGCACATTGATTATTATTACATAAACATATTTTTTAATCCCTGAAAGACTCTTCCTCATGTAAGTTTTCTGCTCTTTAGAAGAAAAGAGTCATGTGATAACAACTTCTAACAACTGAAAATGAAAAGCTCAGAAATAAAAAATAAGATAAGCTAGTGGAGTCCTGACACGGATAAGAAGAGGACTACGTCTACACGTACGTTTGTATAGCGCAAACTCAATTGTAGATAAATAAACATAAAAACATATAGAATCTGCACAGAGATGCGCATGGCTAACGTCGGTCCGGTCAAAGCATAATCAACCATCAACCTAATCTCACTGAGAGCAGAAACATTATATTTTCTACCCACGTCCAAATAAAGGAAAAATTAACGTAGAAACTTAGAATCTTACCCAGGCAAAAATACTGAATCCAACTGCACCTTTTAATATCTTAAATAAACTTTGCATGAAAACGGAAGGACTAGTAGCCCAGCCCCGCATACATTGTTCTTTCTTCTCGAAAGGCAGCTTTGGAAATGCTTCAAGGAAAGGAAATTGTCCAAGCAACGCGTTGGAACCACAGAAAACAAGTGTACCTAGCTTCGTAGAGAGCATATATAGAAAACAGCGAACGACAATCAACTGAGATGGCGTTAAAAGGCGGGACAGCAAGCCTGCAACCTGAGAGAAGCTCAGTGTCAAAAGAAATGAGGCAACATTCAACGTCATTTTGAAGCTTTCTAAGCACGATTGCTTCACTAGCCAGAATCTTTGACCATGAAAAAGGAGACTATAAAACTCGCCAACCGGTGCCCGTCGGCACGGCACAAAATCTTGAAACTTTTGTACTTACATGCATGGGGACATCCCAGTCTAATTCTTTCTTTGAGCTTGGTTCGAACGGAACAGGATAAGGTCGATACATTGGATAGACAGTATCAGATATAGCTTCAAGCATTTCCATAAGGCGAGGGGATAAGCTAGCTCGATGCGGGGGCTGACTGCCTGTAAGCAAAGGGTGAGACATCGGCAATACGCCGCCTTTCTCAAATTTAGTATCTTCCTCAAGCTTCCGACTAGTATCCATGAGCTGGGTTTCACGGGTCTGATTACTTCGAAACATAGAGGCTTGCAAAGAGCTGCCTTATTCAGAAGCACGGGGAGAGAGTTGATGACTTTCTCTTCTATGATCCTCGTGTTATGAATATATCATGATCGAGAGAGTAAAGGAAAGAGTAGGTGAGCAGTGGCATCATGGCATGAAGAGATACGGACTCGGATGATTTGAGGGGCTTCGGAAAGTTGACGTTTGATCGAACGGCGCAATCTGCAGTAAATGCCGGAGATGATGTTGTGGAATAGTGTGACTGAATTTCTTGCGCAGTTAGTGAAAATCTTGAAGGGAAGTTAAGGAAGTATTGAAGGAAATTTGGAAATATTGGAATTTGGAGTGAAGTCTGGTTTACTACTGCTTAACTTTCCAGAGATTTTTTTTTCAATGGAGGTTCAGTTGAAGCGTATTCCCCCGAGCTTTAACTTTGAAAGTGCAATTGTACAAGTGAATGGGCATAGTATTCGTGGGACTCATCGTATCCTACAAAATAGAGCTTTTTAACTTTGAAAGTGCAATTGTACAAGTGAATGGGCATAGTACTCGTGGGACTCATCGTATCCTACAAAATAGAGCTTAGACAAGGCGATAACTCAATTACAACTGGTTTAACTAGCCGAAGCCATTACATATCCAGTTCAAAGGTTGAATCTTAGACCTTTGCCTCAAGAGGCGAGAGCCAAACCAATTCCCCTATGGGATGTGGACTATCGCTCAAGAGTTTCACTTCTCAAGGGTGCACTCAACAGTGCAAACTTTAAAGGTTGAAAAGGATGTCGCATTTTCAGAGCCTTAAATTATAAACAAGAAAAAATTACAAAGAAGGGAGAATCATCCATGCACATTAGGTTGTTTGGTTGGGTCTTTCACTTCTTGAGACAGGGGTGAGAGTTCAACTCCTCCCAACAGCAAGAGAGCTTTAGCTCAATATATTGTCTTCAGGCATAATTAAACCAATTGTCGTTGGACAAACCTTTTTAAGTGTCACTTTTGGGCAATCTAAACCTTGCTTTATGGGATACGAGAGGTCCTATGGGTACTTTGTTTGTTCACTTATAGAGTCATTTGTTCACTTATAGAGTCATTTGTTCACTTATACAGTCGTTCTTTCAATCAATTCAAGTAGGGGATATTAAGCTCCAATAGAACTTTCTCTTTTAAAAAAAAAGTGAGAATCATAAAGAATGTTGATAACATTTTCTTTTTCTTTTGATAGGTTGAAAAGAATGTGGGATTTTAATAATTAAAGTCTATATTCAAAAGAAGGAAATATTAGAGATTAATTGAAAAAATGATAAATATTTAGAAGATCAAATGGTGAAGATGATTTGAATACTCTAATATTCATCAAATTGAGTAAGAATACCAGCTTTGAAGTGGTGATGGAGGGGTACAATCTAATGTAACACATTTCAAGTGTTGAAAATGGACGGTTCAAGATTCAAGTCTCATATGTCCACGCATCGTAGGCGGGATGGGTAGGCGGGATGGTTGAACTCTTACCTCATGAGGTGGAGGTCGTGAGTTCAACTCCTTTTCAGGTTGTTGGACATACATGGGCCAATTTGGTCAGTCTACTCAATTGTAACGCTTTGCGAAGTTTAAACTAGATGCTCTCAAGCAGTCTTTTCCTTGTGATGCTTCAGTAGAGTAAAGCCTGCTTTGTAGGATATGGGGGTCCTATGGGTACTATGCCCTTCACTTGTACAATTATTCTTTCAATATATTCAAGCCAAGGGAGATTAGGCTTTGGTCAAAGTTCCTCTTTAAAAAAGAAAAAAGAGATTCAAGTCTTATTGATTGTTTTGACGTTGATCTTTGATGTGTGTATATACGAGGTCTCTTGTGTGTGTGGGATTGTTTTTTCTAAGTCTCATCTTATAACAAGAGTAGGCCATAAGGTAAAACTCCAAAAAGAAAAAATAAAGTGAAATTGTTATACATTATGGAATAATGGAATGTTATATGGATTTTAATGTCTTAAGGTTTTTAGTGTGATTTGTGTTTTGATTTAGCAGGTGAAGACTCATGGGGATGTGAACGTGCATGGACTTATTCACATATTTTTGAAGATAGTTAAAAAAAATAGTATTTTAGATATTTTTTGTAAAAATATAGATCACTTTAGAAAGCGACAATTTTGTAAAAATAGTAGATCTCTTAGAAAGCGTCGATTTTGTAAATAAATTAGATTTTTGTAAACACATGCTTTTCGAAGTGCTTCCCTCATGTATCTTCTATTCAGAACGTAATGAGAAATACCTATAAATACACATACTCTAATAGACTCATCCATCAGAGTATGGGGGGGGGGGGGAGATTGTACCCAATCTTGTGTTTGGTCTTTTATCTCTCTCTATTTTGTGAGTACTTTTGTGAGATTTTGTTTATGTACTATCCTTTGTGTATGTGCGTCTTCAAGATCCAGTCAACAGTGGTATCCAATCAAAAGCGATATACTGGATTCATTAAAACAAAATCGATTTCTCTAAGCACATTTGTGTCGGGATTGAGACGAGAGGGAGAGAGAGAGAGAGAGAGAGAGAGAGAGAGAGAGAGAAAGACAGGGACAGAGTACACATGCTACACATATCCATAAGGAGGAGAGAGAGAGAGAGAGAGAGAAGTGATGAGGTAAACACACATACACATACACATACACATACACACACATACATGCACATTTACACACACACATACACATGCATACATGTTGGAGCAAGTCTATGACAAGCCTAAGTATTGGCTTGAGTCTCACAAAGTCTTAGAAGAAGTTTTAAAAAGAAGACTATGTAAAATTCACTTGTGAACTACCTCTTGTAACTTTTGAAGAGTTTACTTAATGTAAAAGTAAGAGAATCTTAAGTGGTTGAGTCCACTTGATCAAGAATGGAAAGAGGAGCCACAAATTTGTGATTTGTGGTAGGTAGAGAATCAAATCAATCATTGATTGATTGGAGAGTGATTGAGGGAAGTTAGCCTCCCAAACTCAACTATAAATAGATGGCAGTTTTAGTCGTGGTTAGAGAGACCTATGTGAAGACCTCCAAGAGCTTAGCTTTATGCCATATCAAGGTGTGATTACAAGGCACACATATGTATCAGTAAGTCATTGTATTGTACAAGCAATATACTTTCATTTTCATGATTATTTGAGTTCATCTTTCCATGTTCTTGTGAAGTGTACTACTCACTGCCATTACTCTCAGTTTTCTCAGTCAGCTTGCAGAGATGTTTTCTCTGAGCTTGGTGCATCATTTTCAGTGATTTAACTTGGTAAAGTTAGCTCTATAAGTCTACTATATGCTCACAAATTTTCATGTCATTTGGATGTTGAAATCTTCAGTTATGTTCATTTGAAGTCAACAGGGTCTGTTCATCTTCACTTCTCTGTCAGGTACCCAACTTTTTCACTCATCTTGTCAGAGCCATTTCTCAGTGGTTACTTATCCAAATTCCGTGATTTAAAGCTTGTTGGATTCAGCTTACTGTTGAGTATAACTATACAAATTTTCATAATCATTGGAGTTCTACATTTTGAGTTATGTTGATTTTTCTGCTCACTGGTCTATTTCTGTAGCAGCCCGTGAAAATCGGGATGATGTCATCACTTGTTAAAACTCATTCTCAGTGTGTGGTTCATTATTTTTGATGAGATTACTCTTGAAAGTTAGATCTTTAAGTTTCCTAGACTTCTCCAAGAGGAATTGAGCTAATTGCTGCTGTGCTCAGAGAATTATGTAAAACACTAGACAGGTGTATGAACCAAGAATAGCAAGTTTTCACCTCTGAGCTAACTCCAACTTATTTGTTTTGATCTATCTTTTTGAGAGTGATCTTCCAAGGTACATAGGGTGTCTAATACATCCATTGGCAAGCTAAAAGGGCCCACCATGTACTCCTGGAGTTCATTTGGCTGGTATAGATCAAGGATTTTGCAACACCTCTTCATCTTCAAGCACATACCTATCCATCTCTTCACAGTGGTATCAGAGCAAGGTTGGACAACATGGGAGATGGATTTCCTTCATCAATTGACAAATTAGACAGAGGTAACTACTCAGCTTGGTCATTAAGAATGGAAGCCTATCTCCAAGGTAGAAGTTTATATGGTTATGTGGCTGGAGATGAAGTTATGCCAAGTTTCAGGAACAAAAGTCAACCAACACAAGAAAAGCAAGAAAGATTGAGCACATGGTGCTCCAAGGATGCACTTGCAAGGTCTTATCTCCTCAACTCTATCTCATATTTTTTGTTGCCTCACATTAGAAGTTGTAAGACATCTAAGGAAGTGTGGGATGCACTTGAAGCTTTCTTTTCTTCAAGTACCAAAGCTAGGAAGATCAACTATGGCTAGAGTTCACAACTCTCAAGAAGGCTCCCAAACAAAATGTGACTGATTTTGTCACAAAGCTCAAGGACATAGCGGATCAGTTGGGAAGCATTGGAGAGGTAATAGATGAAGAGCAAATTGTAAGGCAGGTCATCAATGGCTTGAAGGCAGATGATAAGTGGGAAGCATTCACCACAGCTATGGATTTGTACATGGACATGCATGTACCTGATTTCAACACACTCATTGGACAACTACTTACTCAAGAGGCAAAGCTTATCAAAAATGGAGAAAGCTCTAAAGGTAATCAATCTTCAGCTTTATACACGGATAAAAGCAAGTCTAAAGATAACAAAGGAAAGGCAAAGAAAGTGGATGATGAAGCAGGTACATATCAAGCTAACTATGCAGGTAGAGGAAGACATGGTAGAGGTAGAGGAAGAGGAGGTAGACAAGGCAGGGGGAGATCCCAAGACTCCAACTCATGTTCTATTTGTGGATTAACTAATCATACAACTGAAAATTGCTTTAGGAATTCCAGGAATCAAAGAGGCAGAGGATACAATAGAGGAAGTTATGGCTACTCAAGAGGAAGGTTCAACAACTACCATGGCAACTACAACAACTACAATCATTCAAACTATCAAGGAGGCTACAAAGGAAGGAGAGACTACAATAACTACACAGAAGACTCAAACAAAGAGGATTCATTATTGATCATGAACATGGCTATGCCACAAGATAAATCTGATGAGCATATTTTCTACATAGATTCAGGTTGTTCAAATCATGTGGCAGGAAATGTGGCACTCCTATTAGATTTAGAAGATCCAAGGAATAAGCATGAGGTACAAACAAGAGATGATACAAAACATCATGTGGAGAAAATAGGCAATGTCAAAGCACCTGATGGAAACATCAACCTACTCAGTAAGGTACTCTATGTCCCTACCATTACAAAGAATTTGATAAGTGTTGGGCAGATAGTAGAGAAAGGGTTGCAAGTCAGGTTCACAAAAGCAGGAGCATTTGTTGAAGATCCAAGTCAAGGATTCAGAAGAATTGCAAAAGGTGAAAAGACAGGTAGATTGTTCACATTTGAATTACAGGACACTAGAAACATTGCTCTCTTTAATTATGGTAGTCAGACACTCATAGAATTGGAAGTATGGCACAAAAGGTTAGCACATATTGGTGAAAGGTCATTAAAGCAAATCTGCAGGGACCAAAGTGTACTTGGACTTCCTAATTTGTCAAAACAACATATGATTTATAAGTGTAGTGCATGTCAATTTGGAAAGTCTCATAGGTTACCATTCATGAAGAAAGGTTATATGCATGGAGATCTCTTGGAGTTGGTTCATACAGATGTATGGGGACCTAGCAAGGAAGCTTCAATATCTGGATCAAGGTATTATGTTTCCTTTATTGATGATTGCAGCAGATGGACTATCCTATTCTTTATGAAACACAAAGATGAAGTTTTTTCATGTTTTAAAAGATATTTGGCTCTTGTGGAGAATCAAACAGGTAAAAAGGCTAAGGTCAGATGGAGGGGGAGAATACTTCTCCCATGATTTTGATTCTTTTCTTCAAGAAATAGGAATCAAAAGAGAGGTAACTACAAGGTACACTCCTGAGCAAAATGGAGTGGCAGAAAGGAGGAATAGGACAATTGTTGAAGCTGCAAGGTCTATGTTAAATGAAAAGCATTTACCTAATTACTTATGGGCTGAGGCTGTATCTACAGCCACTTACTTGATTAACAGGTTGCCTTCAAAATCCCTTGATGGGATGACTCCATATGAGGCTTGGAATGGAAGAAGATCAAGCTTAGATCATTGTAAAATTTTTGGATGTATTGCTTTTGCTCATGTTCCTTCACAGGTTAGAGGCAAGATGGATCCAAAGGCAGAAAGGTGTGTATTTATTGGATATGACAACAATCAAAAGGGCTATAGGTTATACAACCCTACCAACAAAGGATTCTTGGTAAGCAGAGATGTAGTTTTTGATGAGAACAATTCATGGTATGAAGATTCATGCAGAAAGGTCAATTTACCATATAATCTTGAAGAAGATTTTCCAAAGCTTGGTAGAGAACAACCGAAGATTGAAGAACAAGACACCTCAGAGGATGATGAAGAATCTCATATGGAAAAGATCAAAGCTAAAGGTAAAGCAAAATTGCAGGAACTTGGACATGAGGCAGAATCATCACATCATGGCCTAAGAAGATCTATGAGGGAAAAGAAAAAACCAGAAAGGTATGGGTTTGACACCTCATTAGTAACTAAACATTCTATCTACATAGCACAGGACATAAACCAAGAGGAGCCATCATCATTTGAAGAGGCCAAAGCAAAAACAGAATGGAAGCATGCAATGAAGGAAGAGATTGAAGCACTTGAGGAAAACAACACTTGGGATTTGGTGCCCAAGACTTCATCCATGAAGGTAATAGGCTCAAGATGGGTCTATAAACTCAAGAAGAACTCTGATGGTTCCATTAACAGGTATAAGGCAAGGCTTGTAGCAAAAGGCTTTGCACAAACTCAGGGAATTGATTATGAGGAGACCTTCTCTCCTGTGGCAAAGATGCCTAGTATTAGGGTTTTGCTTAGTATTGCCTCTTCCAAGAACTGGAAGATACTTCAACTAGATGTAAAGAATGCATTCTTGAATGGTTGGATAACAAAAGAGGTATATATGGCACAACCACCTGGTTTTGAGAATCAAGTTTATCCTGATTATGTGTGTAAACTTAACAAAGCATTGTATGGTCTCAAGCAAGCTCCAAGAGCTTGGAATTTTAGGCTTGTTTCATTCTTACAGGACAAAGGCTTTCAACCAAGCAAGGCAGATCCTTCACTCTTTATTAAAAAGAGTAATTCTGAGGTCATCTACCTATGTGTATATGTAGATGATATTATATTGACAGGAAATGATGCAGATGGTATGAAGAAGATCAAAGATCAGATGAGAGAAGAGTTCAAGATAAGTGATTTGGGTTCACTTACCTACTTCCTAGGTTTGGAAGTTGTCTACAAAGATCATGGTTTGTTTCTCACTCAAAGAAAGTACATTAAGGACATGTTGGCAAAATTCAAGATGCAAGATTGTAAGATTGCAGGTACTCCAATGGAGGTCAATCACAAATTGAGCTCACATGAAGGTGAACTCATAGAGGACATCACATCATATCAAAGTCTAGTGGGTAGTCTCAACTATGCCACATTGACAAGAGTAGATATATGTTACAGTGTGAGTGTGCTAAGTCAATTTATGCACACACCAAGGAAACCACATATGGATGTTACCAAAAGGATTCTCAAGTATCTCAAAGGAACCATAAATGAAGGACTTTATTATCCTTATGTATCTGATTTAGGTTTGAAGCTATTTTCTGATGCAGATTGGGCTGGCTCCAAGGAAGATAGAAGGAGCACTTCAGGTTATCTTACCTTTGCAGGTTCAAAGCTTATTTCATGGTCATCCAAGAAGCAACCCACAGTTGCTCTCTCTTCTACTGAAGCTGAATATAGAGGTCTTGCCATAGCTACACAAGAAGCTATGTGGATGAAGACATTATTCAAAGATCTTGGATTGGAGTTTGGAACTCCAACTATTTTTGGTGACAATATGAGTTCTATTCACTTGGCTGCTAATCCTATTTTTCATGCAAGGACTAAACATATTGAAGTTCATTATCACTATGTACGAGAGAAGGTTCTAAGCAAAGAGATTCAAATATCATATGTGTCCACTCATCAACAATGTGCAGATATTCTAACCAAAGCATTGGATGGTACAAAGCTTTGCAAATTCAAGGCTATGATTGGTTTGCAGGTAATCTTGGAAGATTGAAGACCTCAAGCATACTTGGCTTGAGGGGGAGCTGTTGGAGCAAGTCTATGACAAGCCTAAGTATTGGCTTGAGTCTCACAAAGTCTTAGAAGAAGTTTTAAAAAGAAGACTATGTAAAGTTCACTTGTGAACTACCTCTTGTAACTTTTGAAGAGTTTACTTAATGTAAAAGTAAGAGAATCTTAAGTGGTTGAGTCCACTTGATCAAGAATGGAAAGAGGAGCCATGAATTCGTGATTTGTGGTAGGTAGAGAATCAAATCAATCATTGATTGATTGGAGAGTGATTGAAGGAAGTTAGCCTCCCAAACTCAACTATAAATAGATGGCAGTTTTAGTCGTGGTTAGAGAGACCTATGTGAAGACCTCCAAGAGCTTAGCTTTATGCCATATCAAGGTGTGATTACAAGGCACACATATGTATCAGTAAGTCATTGTATTGTATAAGCAATATACTTTCATTTTCATGATTATTTGAGTTCATCTTTCCATGTTCTTGTGAAGTGTACTACTCATTGCCATTACTCTCAGTTTTCTCAGTGAGCTTGCAGAGATATTTTCTCTGAGCTTGGTGCATCATTTTCAATGATTTAACTTGGTAAAGTTAGCTCTATAAGTCTACTATATGCTCACAAATTTTCATGTCATTTGGATGTTGCAATCTTCAGTTATTTTCATTTGAAGTCAACAGGGTCTGTTCATCTTCACTTCTCTGTCAGGTACCCGACTTTTTCACTCATCTTGTCAGAGCCATTTCTCAGTGGGTACTTATCCAAATTCAGTTATTTAAAGCTTGTTGGATTCAACTTACTGTCTAGTATAACCATACAAATTTTCATAATCATTGGATTTCTACATTTTGAGTTATGTTGATTTTTCTGCTCACTGGTCTATTTCTGTAGCAGCCCGTGAAAATCGGGATGATGTCATCACTTGTTAAAACTCATTCTCAGTGTGTGGTTCATTATTTTTTATGCGATTACTCTTGAAAGTTAGCTCTTTAAGTTGCCTAGACTTCTCCAAGAGGAATTGAGCTAATTGCTGCTTTGCTCAGAGAATTATGTAAAACACTGGACAGGTGTATGAACCAAGAATAGCAAGTTTTCACCTCTGAGCTAACTCCAACTTATCTGTTTTGATCTATCTTTTTGAGAGTGATCTTCCAAGGTACATAGGGTGTCTAATACATCCATTGGCAAGCTAAAAGGGCCCACCATATACTCCTGGAGTTCATTTGGCTGGTGTAGATCAAGGATTTTGCAACACCTCTTCATCTTCAAGCACATACCTATCCATCTCTTCACAATACACACACACATATATACACATACACACATATACACACACACACACACACACACACACACACACATATATATATATATATATATATATATATATATATATATATATATATATATATATATATATATATATATATATATATATATATATATAGATATATATTATATATACACATATATATACACACACACGCACACAAACACACACACACACACATATATATATATGTTGGAAATCAATGTCACATCAATCCAAAATCCTTTTAGGGCAAAAACCCTAATTTTGGTACTTCGTCATTTTTGGCATAAAATTTGGGTAAAATTTTTATGAGCTTATCTTGTAGAGCTTGAAGAGAGCTTTCTAATGGTATATGACATGTAGTCATCAGAGATCAGATTTGGGAGAAAACCCTAACCCTAATTTTTAGCTCATTTAGGATTTTTACCTCATTTGATAGCTCTCAACTTGGAGGTCATAAAAATGTTTTCAGATCATCCATCAGGTGGTCAGACATGTGAAAAAGCAAGCCAGAAGCACGTTTTAACATTTAAATTGAAATAAAGCAAAACTAGATTAAAAACATCGATCACCTTTATTTGGATAACGAATTAAGTTCTATCGCCATTTTTTAACGAAAAAAGTTGCTTTATGATTTTTTGATCGCTACAACACTTGAAGGCTATATAAGAAGCCTCTTGGTCACTTGTTAGGACATCCCACGCCAAAGCTAACGCCAACTTTGGACTCTATTTGAGGAGGTGGTGCTCTAGCACTCATGGGGCAGCCATGGTGCACTTTAGGAGCAGCTATGGAGCTATGTTGAGGAGCAGTCATGGAAGTTATTCTTGGAGAAGAGTGTGCTCACACTCTTGCTTATTGGAGAAGACTTACTTATCAGCAGCTTGGTGGTGTGGATCATCCATCTACATGATGTATTTGAAGATTGTCTTCTACATGAAGATTTTGGTGTACTTCAACGACATTGGATGGAGCTTAACATAAGATTACATCTAATGTTAACTATTCAAGTACATATTCTCTTTATGCACACAGGTACTACTTGGAGCTTATGGAGGCAGTGGCATCCATATCTGGAGGTGTCCTATTCGGCATACATAAAGGAGAATGAGTACATGCATGCTACATGCATTCAGATGAGGTGTTAGAGAAGGTGTTTCCACATGAGTATGAAGATTTCTGTCAGCAACATGTTAGCATTATATGCTAATTCTGTAAGTATGTGATCTTTCACACACACATCTGATTTGGGGTCTTCCATAGCCTAAAATCAGATTAGGGTTTGCTGAATATTAGTTTCAAACTGATCTTTCCTCTTTCTATCACTCATATACACTCTTCTACAACCTATCAGGTCATACAGCTCATACATATTTAGAATTATGTCCCTACATCTGAATATTCTTGTAAATTCTATACATACAATCTTCCATCAATTTTTGTTCACATAGAGTGGTTGGGATTTTGACTCCCACATTGTAATTTGACATTTGTATATATGATAGTGTGAGTAAGCAGTGGTGTACGTAACACTTTGAACATGTTGTCTAATCTCTCTCTATCTTTGTCTCATCATTTGTATGATTAAGTGAAGTATGTTCATGTTTGTCAATTTTGGAAGAAGCTGGAATCCGTGTTGTAGATCCTGGAAACCTGTGGGACATGTGGAATTTAGTTATGGGCCTACTTAATTTCCAACATTTGGTATCAGAGCTCCCAAGTTTACAACATATGATTTCAAAGCATCTTCTAACATTTGACATATGACATACACACTTAATCTAGATGAGTAGAGATTTGAGAGTTAGAAAGTTGAGTCACATGTTTATTTATCAGTGTGGAGTATGAAGTTGATGATCTGTTAGCAGCCAAATACTTTTGGAAGTATGAAAATACTTTACAGAAGTATTGCTTGAAGACCAAGACTTGATGAAGAGAAGGCTACTTCAAATTCAAGGAAAAACAATGGTTTGGAGAAGACAAAGAAACTAGATCAACATCAAATCACAGGTATTAGTTTCTACTATCAGATTGTCATTTACAGGTCATATCTTAGAAGAGAAGTTATGAAGAGATTTGAAGGATTCAAGAAGTGCTTTTAAACACTTTCATTACTTTGAAAGTTAAAAGCATTAACTATATCAAAACAGGTATCTAGAGGTTGTTCTTGATAGTTTTGATAGGAGATCTCTTTCATGGCAAGCAAGCTCATCTAAGAAGACAAATTTGGAGATTAGATCAGTTTTGTTTTTAGCCAACATGAGGTTGGAAAGCTTTTTTTTAATTAGGTTTTGTACCTAAAAAGGTAATTCAGCATTCAACCAACTCAAGAAAAAAGGTTGGTGAATTCAGACACATCAGTCACATATGAAGCAGAGTTTTGATTCCTCATATGCTGAGATAGTAGAAGCATGTTTTATCTTCTATATTCACAAACATTTGTATACCATGTTTGTTTTGTCTCTTACTCTTAGCACTAGAGGAAGAGAAAAGTTCATTTGAAGAAGTTAAGAGTGCTTGCTACTTCAAGATGAAGAGAACAAAAGGTATGGAAGAGAAGTTTGAAGATGTTGACATCATTAGGTGGAAGAAAGATGCAGAAGAAGAAGGTTCAACAATTCCAAAGGGAAAGTAAGACTTCCTTTTCCTCTTATATTTTCCATATACTTTTCCTACTTTTATCCTCTACATCCAAAGACAAGTCTATGAGAACATCTTGTGTGAAGAAGATTGTTTTAAAGAAGAAACAGTTTCTTGTTTTGCATTATACTTGGTCATGTTTTAGTAGGTTTTGACAAAGAATTGCATTGAGAGAACGAAAAGAAGCAGATATCTAAGACAGCTTATATGTTTTGACTCATATGTGTATGAGTTATATATAAGTTGAAGATTTTAAGCAGGCAGCTTATATGTTCCCTCAAAGAATTCTTGGAGTGTCAAAACAGAGCTACTTGGTATATGACAAGTTGCAGAGAAGTATTTTTCTTCTTTACCTAACTCTTGAGGTAAAAGAGTATTTGTAGCAGATGTTGGAGACTTGGAGTGAGGTGGTTTTTGTTTGGAAAAGGTACCTCATATTCTGTATATTCAGTATATTTAGAAAATTTAGAGCTTTTCAGGATGAAAATTCAAAAAATTCAGCTTTTTCAAAATTTTAGTATTTTCAAAAAATTTAGAATTTCAGTATTTTCAGTAAAGTTCAGAAAATTCAGTTTTTTGTTGTACCAATGAGATGGAGAATCTACTTTCTATGCTTGTCTTGATTTTTGGATACATGCTTGTATTCAAAAAGGTGTTCCATCAGATCCTATCACTTGAATGAGAAGTGAAGTTAGCCAAAAGAAAGTCAAATAGATACTATCACATTTCACCCAGGAAGAATAGGAAGATATGAAGTATCAACTTGCAGCTTTTGGAGTTCTCAAGGTGAGAGTTTGTCCACTTGTGTTCCAGTAGGAGTTGCAGATTCTTGAGAAGGATTTAGTTGAAGAAAAGTTCTACAACTTTATGTAAGAAGCATGGACACTTAGTCACTGAGGTAACAAATCAAACATTCATTCATGAAGGTTTG
>CM035435.1:1825000-2055000 GCA_020310875.1 Ceratopteris richardii | reverse complement strand
CGAACAGCACAAGGAAGGAGAAGAAGCTTGGAGCACAACACACAATACTGAATGTATTACTAGAGAATGCACAAAAGACAAGTAGCCCATTAGGGCAATAGGCATATATACAATCCAAGGGAAAAAAACCTCCTAACGAGGGAAAAAAGTACCCCGGAGGTCCTAGAGTGTTCTCACAGATCACTACCTAAATATATCAACAGTCGCCAGACTGTTCGTCTAGGCAAGGTGCTGGAGTTTGGTTCAGACACGAGTTCTTTACATTGTTGTATCATATGTATTGTCGTTGTTCGATATTGATTAATTGTGGTACTGTGTTAATGTTAGGTTGTGTTATTGATGAATTGCAAGTATAGTGGGGATGATAAGTGAGCAGTAGTAAGTTTCTGTGTATTCGGGTGTGGTGAGTGTTATACTTTGTTATGCACTGGAGATTAGTAGTTAAGTTTGTTGTAATTGTCAGACAAGTAATGAAGTGACTGGGAAAATACATAAAGGACCTCTATATTACAGACCCTTGACCATCCCAAGAACCCACGTGCAGTTGGAATGGCAGTGATAACCAATCCGACAAGATAACAAATTAACACTGGCACCGGCCATGGGGCATGGAGTAGATAGTTGGCGAACAGATTAGGATTTGAGAAAGAATCCTATGATATATGCCTGCAACGCGTTCTGGAGAATCATACCTGAAGTACAAAAGGGATGAGCATCCCTGGAAAGTTCCTATCGCATTGGGAACGCCTCCTGATGGTAGTGGTGACAGACAATCATCGAAAGGAAAGTGGGAAATATGGGCTAGTGGAGTGCCACCTCAGCCTTTCCTTGTGCATGGACTATAGGGCATACCAGAAATGCAACCAACCCCATCCGTGAAAAGTAAGGTTGGGGAAGTAATCGCTGGTTCCGGTGTCAATGTGGAAAATTCCGATAGCAGTTTGTGGAATTTCAGTGGTAGTTCGGACAATTTTGGGGTCGGCTTGTAGAATTTCGATGACATCTCTATTTCGGGTTTTGATTTCGAAGAAACTAGCATATTGTTGGATGAAAGTTTTGGTGAAGATTTTACCTTAGAAGCCAACTACGATGAATGGCAGTTGGGTGTAGGCATGTGTGATCGCCTTAACGATATCAGATTACTGGAGAACTTGCAAGGTGGTGAGACGACACATCAACAACTAGACTTAACTTGTTCAAATCATTTGGCAGTGATACTTACTCTTGATTTAAACAACATGAGTGGTTCACAACAACAATAGCAACAACACCAGCAACAACAACAACAACAGAAGAAGCAGATCATACCACCACGACTGGTACCTGCTAGAGTTACGTATACGAAATTTGGAGGATTTCTCGGTGATGATCCTTATGCCCATGTGCATACTTTTGAAATCAATTATGATGTACTCAACTATCCAATGGATCTGGTATATAAGGCTATAGTGTTCCAATCTACTCTAGTTAATGAGACTGCCTGGTGGTTAACCGAATATGACATTAATAATTTTAGTCAATATGACGATGTCAAGGATGCCTTCTTAGAATGTTTTCGGTTAAAGAAAAATGCATTTGAGATCTTTGACTATTTGCAAAACAATAGATGAAAACCACATCAGAATGTGCAAGAGTATGCAACTTTATTCCGTACTCATCTATGGCAACTGCCACCAGTACATGCTAACCTATCGGATTACGTGATTACTCAGTCATATGGATTAAACCCTCAGCTCAAACAAGTAATGATTATACAATGTGTGGGCGATATGACCTTGGATGCGGTAATAGACATGGCATTGCAGTTGGAGCATAAAGTTGGTAGTTTCACTGAAGATCTGGATTGGTTAAAGGCATCCAAGAGCATGAGCGAGGATCCATTGAAACAAATGTACTGCACAAAATGTAAGAACCTGGGACACACTACTACCACATGTGCATTAAACCAAATGTACTGCGCTATTTGTAATACGGCGAGTCATTCTACCGAAACATGTGCATATAATGCCAAAGTACAGACCAGACCAACCGTAAATGCCATAATACAAGAGCAGGGACAACATGCTACCCACTATGTACCACCACATTTGAGAAATACTTCTTACCAAAGTTACAAAACCTACAGGAGACCGCGAGCAAACAGTTTCGAATAGACCCGATGGAACTCAGGCCAATCGGGTGAAGGTATATCTCTTCCACCACCAAGATGCCATTTCGGTGGTGAGATTGGGCATATCCATAGATATTGCAAAGAGGCATTCGAGTATCATAAACGAAGAAAAGAACGACAACATCCAATGGCAAATATGGTATATATTTCAGCAGTAGATACACAAGCGGTAGCAATTCAAACATGATCTGGCAAGAAGTTACAACTGACTGCTGAGATTTTTGAGCCTGGCATTCGAGAACAATAGAGAATTTTTACCAAAGCGAGTATGTGGGCTAGTCAAGAAACAATTGTCTTCCCCGATCCGGCACCTATGGTCCAGTAGACAATACTGAATCTACCACCAAAAGATCCGAGTCTGGTGAAAGTGTCACCGGAGAGTCCACCGAATTCGATATCGGCTATGTCGAATCTTGACTCTGTGTGGAATATTTTATCGCAGGCATCTATTGCAATGTCGTTGGGGCAACTGTTAGCCTTGGTTCTGGGCGTAGGACAACAATTCCAGCAACAAATTAGTCCAGGATCTTCGTGTACACATGGTACGACAAATATCAGTCTAGAAATTGATTCTATGGTGGACCATGCTGTTCCTTTAATTACGGTATGGTATAAAAACCACAAAATTACTCAAGTGTTAATTGACGGAGGCTCCGATGTGAATAGTGCTATAGTCGCCCTTTGTAAACGATTAGGATGGACTCAGATTGAACCTGTTTAGTTTTTCGTGAGAATGGCGGATCAATCTAGGCAGTGGGTTTGGTGCGTGATATACACATTACTCTTCAAGGAGTGGTGTTCAAAATGACTTTTGTTGTTCAGGAATTACCTGACTCAAGTCTGGATTACAATTTACTGTTCGGGAGGCCCTGGCTGAAATAAGCAAAAGTGTTGCATGATTGGTCTGCACACAAACTTATTTTCAAAAGCAATCATCGGAAATATGTGGTACCCTTGGATGAGATAAAGCCTTGCAACCTTCATGCTTGACCTTATGTGGAAGAACCTATGCATATGCTGGATGGACTTTCAGATGATGAAGAAGAAGCTTTTCTCAATGCTAAAAGGATTTGCTAACCCTGGGTACAGTCAACTTACAAGCGGTTGCAGATAATTGGAATCCGACCGTTTGTACGGTAGTTCCGCTTACCAAAGAAGTGGACCGAGTTTCGGATCAAGTTTTGAATGCCACGAATTTACACCAATTATTCCAGTCACCTAAGGATGTATCCATGCCCCAACAGTTTTATGTACCAGAAGATCAGCTATCACTTGTAACTTGGGGGATGAGAATACTCCGCAACCCGTCAAGCTTAAGGCGGGGCTATCGAAAACTTTTCAAAATGATCTACTACAATTGCTCACAGAGTTTCAAGATGTATTCGCATGGGACTATCGAGATATGAAAGGGTTGGACCCTCGCATCTATCAACACTGTGTGATGCTGAAAGCGGATGCGCATCCAATTAAACAACTCAGTTATCGCATGAATCCCAATTATGCTGCACAAGTGAAAGCTGAATTGGATCGCTTGTTGAAAGTAGGCTTCATTGTGCCCATTGAGCATGCAGAATGGATTTCGCCTATTGCCATTGTCCCAAATAAAAACAAGGAGTTGCGTATTTGTGTGGATTACCGAAAATTAAATGCGACGACAGTGCCTGATCCCTTTCCACTCCCCATTTTGGATATGATGCTCGATGATGTTGCTGGACGAGAAATGTATTCCTTTTTGGATGGTTATAGTGGCTATAATCAGGTGCACATGGCCGAAATGGATATACCAAAGACTGCATTTATTACAAACTGGGGTGTATATGCATGTACAATGATGTGGTTCGGTCTCCGCAATGCTCCCAGTACCTTTCAATGATGCATGCAGGAAATCTTTTCTCCCTACTTAACCACATTTATGCGGGTGTATCTGGATATAGTGGCCTGGTCAATCATAGACCATAAGTTTGACCGCATTTGTAAGACCTAAGAAGTCTGTCTTCGTGCTCCTTGTGTATTGTGTTTTTCTGTGTATTCTGTAGCCTCTATGTGGCCTTGGGAGCTTAGTTTTCTACTCTGAGGATATCATCGTGGAGCTCTCGAGAAGGAGAGCACATTGTGGTGCATCGCCATCGAATTACTTCACTCGTATCAGAGCAGTTCGATGCAAAAACTTTGTTCCTTTTGTGCGAGCGAAGCGAGCAACCCCCCCGGTTTTCTCCAAGGGTTACGACTAAGGGGGCGACCAAGGTACAGACCTTGGCATACCTTGTCATCCGAGTCACCGAAGTCACCATTGGTGCCGTTGGTTGTGTGCAAGAGAGGACCTCAACGATCAAGGAAGATAGAGGTTCCCGGTACTTCCCAGGAGGTCACCCATCCAAATATTATTCCCCCCAGAGCTTGCTTAACCGTGTCAATCTCTTGCCACTAAGCTACACTCTTGTGGTGTCTGAAGAAGGGGAAAGACTAAGGTTGACATTACCTTGAACAATTTTTGGTCTCTCAAACCTTCATTCTTTGCTTTCAAAGCCTACCTTTGAAGCATTTTTGGGTGTCTTTTGGAGCCATTTTGAGTACTTTTGCACATAGTTCTATTCACACAGGTCCAAGAACATCAAAAAGAGTGTTCTTTGTACTTCTCCAACAATAAATATCAACCCTTGGGGCTGTGTTTTCAGCAACACGTAAAACTACAAGTTTCTCGAAAGTTTTTCAGTTTTGATGGGAGCAGCTACTGCAAATTTATGTAGGTCTTTTGAGTCTAAAACATTAGAGTTGATAGACACTTGCAGGTGTCGTTGGATAGTTTTTAGGTTGTGCATTCAGCCTTTTATCATTTTACTGCATATATTGAGCACATACACACCATGTACACTTCTGTGGATACCACTTATGTACATCCATGTGGTCATTGATATAACGGTTATGTTTTTGCATAAAGCCTTTTACATCTGAAAAAGAGGGTCGTGGTGAGCTTTTTCTTAATTGGGAGACACCTAGATGTCGGGGTCTCTTTCATGATGCAAGTGGAAGACTTACCTAGCCTCGCCATAGGAGATGTATGATAGTTGTTCATAGGTGCTCGATAAGCCTAGTTGGCTTCTATTGAGTAACAGATTATATGCAGTGAAGTCAGTGATTCACTATGCAGGTAAACATGTCAGTACTTGCAGTTTTATGATATTTTGACACTGGTCATATGCTCATTTTGCAGAGGATACACTAGAAAATTTTTTCCAGATTTTTGGTTGTCAACTATACAGTGGTCGATTTACTCTTTGATACACTTATTCATTGGTGTTTGGACTCTTTTAGCTCCATTATGATTCTATTCAGTTCTCTACCATCATGGCATCAAAGGTCTCAGGCACATCTGGTGGATCAGGATCTAGTGCTAGTGTTTCGAGGAGGAGCTATAACTTGCAGGGGAAAGACCATTTTGAGATTCGAAAATTTCATGGCACAAACTTTGCTCTATGGAAGAATCAGATTAATGATGTGCTGATTCAAAGGAGGCAATGGAAGCCAGTAAATGAGATTTCAAAGAAGCCTACTAACATGGATGAAGATGATTGGGATGAGTTAGATGAAATGGCCAGGTTTACCATTCGCTTTCACCTGGCAGATAATGTTTACTTTACAGTATTAGATTGTGAAAGTGCAGAGGAGCTTTAGAAGAAGTTATGCAATACATATGAAAAAGAGACGGCATCAAATAAAGTGTATCTGATGAGAAAATTATATGACCTTCACAAGAAGGACACAGATAGTGTTGCTGCTCATCTAAATGAGTTTGATGCTATATTCTCCCAGTTACAGGCTCAAAAAATGGATATGGATAATGAAATGAAAGCAGTATTGCTATTATGCACCCTGCCATCATCATGGGATACATTTTGCACAGCTATTAGCAATAGTGCACCTGGTGGTAAACTCGTCTATGATGACATATGTGGAGCACTCTTGAGTGAGGAGATTCATAGAAAATCTATGGTTGGCACTCAGAGTGGAGATGCATATAATGTTCGTGATTCTTACCAAGGAAAGAGTCAACAATGTGGCAGGAGCAATAACAAGGAAAAGAATGGTCAACGAAATAAGAGTAGAAGTAAATCAAGGAAGAGGGATATCGAATGCCATTATTGTCATAAGAAAGGACATATGAAGAAAGGTTGTTATGCATTAAAGAATGCTAAAGGTAAAGGACATAATGTTGATGGGCATGTTAAACAGTTACCTGCACCATCTACTTCGACTATGAAGATTGAAGAAATTAATGCTATCTCTGATGATGTTGATGTGTTGACACTTGATAGTATTGTGCCAACTGAGGCGCTTATGGCTGTTTCTCTTTCCCACATGTGGCTGCTAGATTCTGATGCTTCTTTCCATGTGACACCACACAGAGAATGGTTCTCTAATTATGCAGCAAAGTCTCTTGGTACCGTGAGACTCGATGCCTCTTACCAGTGTGATGTTGTGGGGATTGGAGATGTGGTTGTGCAGTTCATTGATGGTTCAAAATTTACTATGCATAATGTACGCCATGTACCTCAGTTGTCATGCAATTTGATGTCAGTTGGTCAACTTGATGACCTAGGTTACAAGGTGGTCTTCTATGCTCAGTCCTTTTGCATGTCAAAGGGCAATATGGTTATTGCAAAAGGAAGCAAAGTTGGCTCACTTTATCCTTTATTTGTATCACAAAAAGAACACTTGTTAGCTGTTACTGAACAACCTATGGCTTGTATTTGGCATGGTTGTTTGGGCCATATATTTCATACTGGAATGGAAAATCTTTCTCGTTCTGGCTACTTACCTGTGTTGTCTTTCTCCAATTTTTCATTTTATGAGCATCGTCAATATGGAAAGCAAACCAAAAATGTGCATAGAATGCAAATTCACTCTTCAATTCAGCCTTTAGATCTCATTCATATAGATGTGTGTGGTCCTATGCCCACTAGGTCCTTAGGTGGTTCTCTTTACTTTGCCACTTTTGTAGATGATGCTACTAGAAAAGTTTGGGTATATCCTATCAAATCAAAGGATGAGGTATTCCCTACTTTCAAAAAATGGCTTGCTTTAGTTGAGACTGAAAAAGGAACTAAGCTAAGCCTTTACGTTCAGATAATGGGGGTGAGTATACCTCACATGAATTCAATCTTTTTTGTCAGTTTAGAGGGATTCGTAGAGAGTTTACAACTCCTTATACACCAGTACAGATGGTGTAGGTGAGAGGATGAATAGAACTATTCGAGATAGAGTAGCCTCTATGTTGTATCATGCAAACCTCTCACAAGGCTTTTGGGCAAAAGCAGTATTGACTCCAGTTCATGTGATTAACCTTTCACCTAGTACTGCCAAAGGTTTGAAAGTGGCACGAGTTATGGACAGGGAAGTCACCATATTATGATCATCTTCGAGTTTTTGGGTGTGAAGCGTATGTTCATATACCCAAGAATCTTAGACAAAAGTTGGACCATAAGTCAAAGAAATGCATTTTTCTTGGATATGGTCAAGAAGGACAATTTGGATATCACTTATGGGATCCTAAAACATGGTTAGTGATAAGAATTAGTGATGTCATTTTCAATGATTCTAAGATGCATAAACAACCCATTAAGGAGATTGAGGTGAGAAAAGTTGTGTTTGAGGATACTAGTCCTCCAATTAGCATGCATAAAAATGTTGCACATAGGGATGTTCAAGAAAATGTCCATTCAGATCAGTCTGCACATGTTCCTGTTCAGCAACCATTGAGACGTTATGCACGTGTCTCACATCCTCCTGGTAGATATGTTCCAGGTCTAGATTTTATTATGCTAACAGATGCCGGTGAGCCTTCTTACTACAAAGAGGCTATGCAGACAGAGGATCATGTCAAGTGGGAGCATGCCATGAAGAGTGAGTTGGACTTTATTCACAAGAATGGTACTTGGGATTTAGTACCTTTGCCAAAGGGTAGGAAAGCTTTACCATGTAAATGGGTATATAAGCTGAAATTCACATAAGTAGTGCTTCTCCAAAGTATAAAGCACGACTTGTTGCAAAGGGTTTTAAGCGAAAACATGGTGTTGACTTTGAGGAAATCTTCTCTCATAGTGGTCAAGATGACTACCCTGTGCATGTTGCTTGGATTTGTTGCAATGGAGGACTTAGAGCTAGTCCAAATGGATGTGAAAACTACTTTCTTGCATGGAGATCTTACTGATGAGATCTATATGGAACAACCAGAGGGTTACATAGTTCATGGCAAGGAAAGTCTAGTTTGTAAGCTTAAGAAGAGCTTGTACGGACTTAAACAGACCCCTAGACAATGTTACCAAAGTTTGATGCATTAATGAAGTCTCAAGGCTATTCTCGAAGCAATGAGGATCATTGAATCTACACAAAGAGATGCTCAGATGGCAGCTTGATACTTTATGTCAATGATATGTTGATTGTTGGGAAGTCCTCTTATGATTTGTCAATTCTCAAAAAGAAGTTGAGTCAGACATTTGATATGAAGGATTTGGGGGATGCCAAACATATTCTTGGCATGTGCATTACTCATGATAAGAGTAAAAGATGCATATACTTGTCTCAAAGTGAGTACATATCCAAAGTACTTCATAGGTTCACTATTCAGGGTGAAAAGCATTGAGTACACCTTTACCCACATATGTGAAATTGAGCAAGGATGATTGCCCCAAATCAGATGAGGAAAAGGAATTCATGACCAAAATTCCCTATCACTCTAGTGTTGGTAGTCTCATGTATGCTATGGTAGCTACAAGACCAGACATTGCATTTTCAATGGGAGTTGTGAGCAGATATATGTCTAATCCTGGCAAGAAACATTGGGAAGCGATCAAGATGATTTAAAGATATCTAAGTGGCACTAAGGAGAAGTGTCTATGCTTAGGTAGAGGGAAAGCATCCATTATTGGTTACACAGATTCTGACTATGCTGGTTGTGTAGACAATCATAAGTCTACATCAGGGTACATTTTTCATTTTGCTAGAGGTGATATCTCTTGGAGATCTCGTCTTCAAGAATGTACAATTGTTTCCACCACAGAAGCAGAGTATGTTGCAGCAAGTGAGGCATGTAAGGAAGCATTGTGGCTTTCTTGTCTTGCTTGTGATATGGGTTTACCTCAGCATGTACCTCGTTTTCTCAGTGATAGTCAGAGTGCTATTGCTTTGGCTAAGAATCTGGTCTATCATGCAAAGACCAAGCACATTGAGGTGAGGTATCACTTCATTAGAGATTGCTTAGCCACTGAGCACATTATTCTTGAGAAGGTTCACACTCAAGATAATTTTGTAGATGCTTTGACTAAAGCTCTACCACCAGATAGCTTTCGACACTGTTGTCACTTGATGGGGGTTACTTGATTCATGATCTTACACAATCACTTGTATATTGTGTAACATGCCCATCAGGTGGGAGGTATAGTTTGTATGCTACACTCAGGTATTCTTTATCATTCTTTATTTTTTCTCCCATAGTTACTTTGGCCATATTGGCCTTTAATGGGAGATTGTTACCGTTAGTGTCCATGTGAAAGGCCAAATGGCCACTGGACACTTCTTTGTATATGTTCTTTAATAAAACATATAGTGGCCTGGTCAGTCACAGATTGTAAGTTCAACTGCATTTGCAAGAGCTAAGAGGTCTGTCTTTGTGCTCCTTGTGTACTATGTTTTTCTACGTATTATGCAGCCTTTGTGTGGCCTTGGGAGCTTAATTTTCTACTCCAAGGATATCATTGTGGAGCTCTCGAGAAGGAGAGTGCATTGTGGTTCATCGCCATCGAATTACTTCAACACCTGTTTAGTATATATGCTACACACATAATAGCCTCAAGCCAAAAACTATGTGGTAAGGCCTGACTCTTGACCATACACCTCACCATCTCCATAAGTGACCTATTCTTCCATTTAGAAAATCCATTTTGTTGAGGTTTATATGGCACTATACATTGGTGTTTTATCCCACATTTAGCTAGAAATGCATTAAAATTAGAGGACATATATTCCCACCCTATTAGAATGGAGGGTGCCCATTTTACATGCTGGCATATTTTCATCCAAAACCACAAACTCTTTGAAGAACATAAACACTTCAGACTTTGCTCTGAGTAGATATACCCATGCATGTCTGGAAAAACATCAATGAAAGTCACGAAGCAAAGATAATTTCCAAAAGAGGTTGTCTGCATAGGACCATAGATATCGCTATGATCAAGCTGCAATTTTTGAGTAGCCCGAACTGAACCATCTTTTGGAAATGAGGAATGCTGCATTTTGCCCAAAATACAGCCTTCACGTACATGTTTACCAGGTGCCTCAAGTTTGGGCAAAGAGGACACCATTTCAGATTTCTACAGAAGTAGCAAACTAGCAAAGTTTAGATGACCAAAGCGTGCATGCCAAAGCTTTGCATCTGACATAGCCTGAGAATCATGTACTGCACATGCCAAATCATTCACAGATTTTTCATAGTCTATGAGCTTATACATCCCACGAAATGAAATACCAGACGCAATAATAACATTTCCATTTGATAGATCATGAACTGTACATTTGTCATTAACAAATTTCACAACCAAGCCAATCTTGGCTAATGCAAAAATTGATAACAGATTCTTCTTGATCCCTAGCACAAATAAAGCATCTGACAAAGTGAAAGAACTACCATCAACAGTATTCAGAATGATCTTACCAACTCCCATGATAGGATAAGAGGAGTTGTTGGCACATGTGACAGTATTCCCTATAGGGGTAGGCTCGAGTGAAGCAAAGAAATGCACTGCGAGGTTATACGTTTGGTAGCCCAACTATCAAAGTACAAAACATCTGAGTCTACTACAGACATGCACTTCTCATGAGAAGATGTATCAAAACTACAAATAGTAGTAAATGCCCATTCTTCATCCTGCACAAGGTTAGCAGACTCTGTTTTTGGAGTAGAGGCCTTTGCAACAACCATTCTAGCCTCCTTTTTCTTTGCCTCTTTTGCAGCTAGTTTAGGACAGTTCTTTATGATATGATCATTTCCCTTACAGTACTTGCAAAATAATTTTTACTTTTTTGATTTCTTCTCATCTTTGCCTTCCTTCTTCGAATGTGCAACATTTGTAGACATTAGGAAAAAAAATGAACCCTGCATGGGCCTTTTGGATTAAGGAGTGATTAGTGATGGACCAATGAGAGGAGGGTGGTGGACACAGTCTAGTCCCTTAATCACATAGACTAGGCGTAGGCTTCCCTTGTTTTTTTGTGGTCAAAGAGCAAGAAACCGCTTCAAACTCGTGGTTTTTTTCATTTGAATGGTTTTCAAATGCTTGAGAATGATTTAGAACCCTTGGATTGGCTTAAAAATCCAAAGGTAGGGGTTGAAGGGCAAAAGTCAAGGCGCCTTTGCTTTTTGGCCCTTGGATTTGGTTTGAATCTAGTGGCTAGGATGAAAAGAGCCTTCAAAAAGGCACCTTTGATTTAGAGCCCTTGGATTGGGGCTAAGATCTAATGTATCTCATTGATTTGCAGGTCCTTGGAGCGCCTTAAATAATGGCCTTTGGATGCAAGCTTGATCCAATGGCTGAGATGGATGCCTTGGAGATCTTAGGCGCCTTTTGTCCTAGTCCCTTGGATAAATAGATGATTGGACGGCTGAAACCACACGCGCCTTGAAGCTCAGCCCCAAACGCGGAGATCCGTGGGATTTTGCTTGATCCAAGGGCCTAAAAGCTTGTAGAGAGTGACCAAAAAATCCTGCTTGAATAGTCCAAACTCCCACGAATTTATTGGCCTTCTCTCTCTACAGATACTTCGAATCAATCCAAGCCATTCAATTCCAACATCCAAGGGCTCAAAATGTTCCCATTTGGTAATTCAAATACAAAAGCTATGAAATAGTATTTTATTTCAGAATACCACTGGTGGTTTTGTATGCTCCCTTAAACCACTAGATTAAGCATTTTAATCCCTAAAAATAAGGAATCCTTACAAGGCCCATGCAAGGCTCATATTTTTCCTAATGATTTTTGCTTGCTAATTGAAGAGCTCCATTTTCCTTTGCCCTTCTGACTAGCCAGGAAAGCTTGATGTGCAACACGCATAATGGACCTGCTCTGCCTTGACTGATCTTCTTGCAATAGAACAAAGACTAACTCCTCAAATGACAAGGCATTTGGATTTCCTTTCATCATCAACCAAAGAGTAGAAGCAAAACTCTGATATGAATTAGGAAGACCATTCAGAACAGTCTGTACAAGTGAGCTATCTGGTATAACTTCATCAACAGAAATCAACTATTCCTTCAAGTCTTTGATCTTTGTTAGAAAACTATCCATAGAATCACCTTCATTCATGTGCTCATTCTCCAACTGTTTTCGGAGGTAAGCAACATGAGCCTCATTCCTAGCTTGGCAATGTGGTAAGTGTATCCCAAGCATCCTTAGTTGTTCTGCAAGAGCAAATGTGAGGAATAATCGAACGTTTGACAGACAAAGCTATCAATGCATGTACATCGGCATCTCTGCCATCCCAACAAATTTGCTCTGTAGTGGCACAACAAAAACCATAGCACAAACAGGAATATGCAGAATATCATCATCTTCAACACCTTTTGCATCAACTTCAATACCTACAATTGTAACAGTTGCAGGTGTGATAGGAAGTTTTTCAACACCCTGCACAATGTTCCACAGTCCTTTTGCAACCATACATGTCGCATCATATAAGCCCATAACGGGTAGTTGGTACCATCTAACTTATCCTCAACAGCCAACATATGGATACATCACTGCTTTCAGCCATGGTCGATGACTAAAATACCTTGATGCAAAAATTTATTGTATCTCAAAAAGTTGAACAAAACTGCCCCAACAGATTCTACTAAACATGTAGCAGACTTTGAGACGCTTATATTGGCGAACTGAAACTGGTATATACCTTTGGCACAAAAGACAAAATAGCCTACACAAGCACTACGATAGTGCATTTGAAGGTTGAAACGAGCTCAGATCTCAATTTTGGCACCACATAGCAAAGTTGTTTTGATCTCAAAAACACCCTGAGTATGCTCACCAAAATTCGTGCGATTCAGAGACTGCAATCGAAGAGGTCATGGTTGCATGAGGATACTCATCTATGGATGTGTAAGATAGCCAAACAAGAGGAAGAACAATTATAGGCCAAAAATTGAGGATCAGAACGACATCCCCAAACCCTTTAAGATCTTTCTTATGCACCTATAGTGTTTCCAGATGAGGAATATAGCAGTAAACAAAGAACAGTGGACCCCTCACTATGATGAAGATGGATATGACATTTCAATTTTTATGATAGAAACCCTAAAAGAAGAGCCCATCCTAGAAGAATGCATGGAATTGGCACGAGAGCCAGACGAGACACGTGATGAGGACTTAGAGTCCATTATCATGGAACCCTTCTGTTCGACAGAAGAGAAGTATCTTTATTTCTGGAAGCTACTACCCCTGAGATGGACAAGGAAAATCAAACCAAACAAACCGATTCACTCACAAAAAATACAGAAAGTAAGCAAAAGAAGAGAAAGAAATCATTTAAGATAGAAGAAGAAGAACCCCTCATGGAAGTACCAGAGAACTTCAAAAAGTATGAAACAGAAGACAGGAGAATCATGTTACGAATGCCTAAATGAGAAGCAAACATTGGAGAAGTATATGATAATTGAGAGAAAACAAAAAAGATAGTGGTTACAATAGAAGATGGAGAAGAAAAATGCACATACATAGGGCAAGATTTGACAATTGAAGAAGAAGAAGAGTTAACCGCCCTATTGCAAGAATATAGATATGTATTCGCGTGGAGTTACAAAGACCTGAAAGGAATAGACCCACATATATGCTCTCATAGGATCCCTATGACTCTAGAGGCCAAGCCTTCCAAGCAAAAACCATACATATATAATGATAATTATGCTACGAAGATTAAAGAGGAGATAGATCACTTGATAGACGCATGATTCATTTATGAAATTGAACATACTGAATGGGTATCCCCCATTGTGCTAGTACCAAAGAAAGAGGATTCATTTATGAAATTGAACATACTGAATGGGTTTCCAGAGGCCAAGCCTTCCAAGCAAAAACCATACACGTATAATGATAATTATACTGCGAAGATTAAAGAGGAGATAGATCACTTGTTAGACACAAGATTCATTTATGAAATTGAACATACTGAATGGGTATCCCCCATTGTGGTAGTACCAAAGAAAGATGGAAAATTGTGTGTGTGCATTAACCTTAAAAAAGTTAATGATGCCACAATTAGAGACAATTATCCTCTTCCTATCATGGAGCATTTATTGAAACGAGTAACGGGCAAGGAAGTTTACAACTTTCTTGATGGATTCTTAGGCTACAATCAAGTAGTCATTGCTCTTGAAGATCAACACAAGATGGCCTTTGCCACAGAGTGGGGCATATTTGCATTTCATGTAATGCCATTTGGGCTGACAAATGCATCCACCACTTTCCAAGGACTAAGGTGTCATGTTTTCAAGGAATTCTTAAGGAAGATTGTGGAAGTTTATGTGGACATCTATGTGCATTCTAACATGAGACAGATCCACATCCTTGAATTAAGACAAGTATTTGACAAATGTCGCGAACATCAGGTTTGCTTGAACCCAGGAAAGTGCATTTTCATGGTCAGCCAAGGCAAGATTCTAGGATACATTGTGTCAAAGAATGGAATCTCTATGGATGAAGAGAAGGTGAAAGTGATTGCAAAATTACCTAGGCTAAAAAATTTAAAGGAGTTATAGGCTTTCATGGGTCATTGTGGTTATTATCAACGATTTATACACATGTACACTATCATAACAAAGCCTCTGTACTCTCTTTTGACCAAGTTTGAATGGACAAATGCATGTGAGAAATCATTCAATGAACTCAAATGATGCTTGTGTTCAACACCCATATTAACTACACCAGATTGGAGTATGCCATTCCATGTACATGTAGATGCATCCAATTATGCCATAGGATGTGTGTTGGCACAACCTGCGAAGGCTTAAAAGAAGGTGACTTAGTCCTAGTGTACACACACAGAAGCTAGAGAAATGTGGTTATGGACCTATGACTATTAACAAACTTTTGACAAATGGAGCAGTACAATTAGCCATCCTAGAAGGACAGATAATGCCTAATTACATTAGTGGATGTAGAGTCAAGCTTTATCAGGAACCTCGTATTGAGGATATGCTTAGATGACTCATGTTGGCAAAGAAGCGTAAGGAGGAAGAAAAGAGAATACAGGAGGAAGCTCAGGCAGAAGCTCTAGAATGCATTAAACACATGAAACTAAGAATACAACGAATAGGGAGAGAACATTATAACCATCTCGAAGAAACACCGAGATATCCCATGGCCATGTGTCAAACAAAGTCAACTGCTCATCTTAGCATAGTGGATAGGAGACCATTCATTACAGTCATGCTAAAACAAGGCAACACCCACTATAAAGTGGTCCCATGGTAAGGACTCAAGATTAGAAATGCGGCCAATTGAGGCATACCTCATAGGGCTAGGAGGCATGGAAACCCCTTGCATGGGTGAGGTGGACCTTCCTATCCTCATCCACGAGATGACCATGACTATGAAACTCCTAGTGTGCCATGATGATGACCTAATAGAATTGTTAATCGTTGGCAAAGATTGGTTATAGGATCACTCAGTGGACCTAAATATGAGACAAGGCTCCCTGCAGCTTAGGACCTTAGACCAGCAATGAGTGATACCACTTGACTTCCCTAACCATACACCCTCAGAGAAATGTAACCCTAGACGATATGAAATGACTGCAAAAAAAGATCAAAAGATTTTTGGACAACTCCGTCAGATAAGTGAGATACATGCAACATCAACCCATGCGTGTTTGGTGATGGATAGTTGCCACTCAGTAGAATGTCAAGAGATCGTCCCATGGTCTTCCTTTGCACAAGAAGGGGACCACATCAATGGTCAGGTGGGTTGCATCAACGACCAGATGCGCACCATAGTCTCTAGCGGCCTATCCTCCACACTTCCTAATGGGTAGGTCACACAAGTGTTGGACCTCCCTTCTTTTCCAAAGCAGAGTGTCAACCAGATCTCTCAACCACAACCTCCAAGAAGTCAACCACGACTTAGGAACCCAAATCGACAACCATACCAGACAACCCAAAGGTTGGAAGCAATATCAGCAGATCAAGGCAAGTGTCACAAAGCAAGTATGGGTGCCAAAAGGATAGAAAGTACCAATAATCTCCAACAACATTGATCATGACAAGAAGAAGTCAAGGAAAAAGCAGATACAACATCCAACATGTCCTCAACTTTCTTCTACATTGATGAGGACCATACATATTTGGATTGCCAAGAAGTATTTAACAAACCGACCCACACCCACACAAATTTGGGTACCCAAGAATTGCATTTTAGCTCAAACCCCAAGCCATGTAATATACATCCCTTCGACATCACCCCACCCATCGACACCACTATTGCCTGATTCACCTTTTGTACCTGAGCAAAAGGACCAAAACCACTCATCAACTCTTAAGAAATGGATGTTGGAAGGCATCCAAAAGCCTCCACATGATCCTTTGTATGACATAACACCTATCCCGACTAACCCTTACCCTCGTAATAATTCACCCCCAATTAAACCTTGCATAAATTCATCCGCACTAACCCACCATCACTTATAATAACATCTCATCAGAAGCAATGTATGCATTACCTAAAGCATGTAGGCTATCTAGTGACCTACATTAGTTCATGAGAAATCACTCCATAAACCACCTCACAACACTTGGGTACACGGGTTACACATCGGCTATGGAAAGGGATTGCGGTCTCACTTTATTGGGATCATAATTAGTTTCCATACTAATGTGTTATCCTTTTGTAGTAGATCACTTATGCACTCGTTTTGATCATCATGCAAGTTGAAGGAACTTTTGAGGCTGGCCCCAACATGCCAACACTCAATTTTGATAACCTGTTAGCTGAGTTTTAGCCTACATCACAACCACCCGAGTGTCAAGGGTTCACAGGACTGATGCCCATCGATGATCCTCCTCTTAGACACATTGAAAAAGTACACAGCAACTCACATTCGTTCCAAGGACTCGTAGGTTCTCTAGTAGATGCAAACTATATCTATGAGGCTATGCTTTGTTTTAGTGGTAACACATGGGGAAGATATCAGTTTTTCTCACGTGAGTTTGAAGACCTTCAGAACTCAGAAGAGCTACAACATATTTGGGCTAGGGGTAAATTCACAGAGTACTTCAATGCACCTTTGCTAAAACCTGATTTCTATTGATGCTAATATCTGGTAACCACTCTAGAACCCCCAACACGAAAGGAATTACCAGGAACTTTTGTTTTGCCATCACTAGTGAATGATCCCCCGTATAAGAAATTTTATCTCTCAAAAGACCTCATTCAGGCACCCTAAACAGAGTGGAAGATTACATGGAAATTTTAGTCCAGCAAGTTCATCAAATACATTCAAGAAAGGTAAAGAAAAGCTTTTTGCTAGTAGTAAAACATGTACAGGTTTTGAAGACGTTGATGGAGATTCAAGCAGTTCAGAGAAGATTCTTGATGAGGAACTTGGATTTCCCTTTGTGAAGACTCCGGGAGTTAGAAAGGCACATGCAGATGATACAAGGAGAAGTGACCTAGGACCAAGAAGATCTGGGAGGATTGACATATGATAGTTATATGGCTCCTCATTGTGTCTACATGACCAAGTGTTGCTCTAGCACAATGGTGAGAACCATGTTAAGAAGCTCCACCTCCTTAATGTCAATCCGCGGAAGAGATAGGAGTGATACGAAGATCATGAATATGAGATGAAGTGAGAGTGATGGTGAGAAGCATAAAGATGCACACACACATACACACACACAATGAATAGACAAGCAAGACACAATGGAAGGTAGGAAGTCAACTCTATTGCTCAAGAATACTCTTACAAGCTCAAAATAGCTCTAAGCTCTTCTCTACTCAAACAAGCTAACCTCAAAAATGAGCTCTCTAGCTCTTTTTATAGATTCTAGACTAGTTTTGACTGGTTTCACATCTAGTGACCGGCATAGTTAAAAAATAGGTTCTAGATGCTATTTGAAAGGGTAAACGGTGTCTAAAAATAACCAAAATTGGTACGCTCATTCTACCTAAGCTCCTCAAGCTTGAGGACTCCTCGGCTTGCACAAAGTAGAGCTATAAATTACAAAAAGGGTTGCTCTATGTTACATATGGTACAAAAGTGATGAAAATCATTGTTGGAGGTTTTTGAAAAGTATTTTGAAATATATTTGTTTGAAAAAATGATTCGACTGGATCCCTGCTACTTCATTATGCTCTGTCTTTACATGCTTCCGCGTCTTCTATGCCTCTGACTACTGCCAACACCCCCTCCCTCTCGCTTCTGTCGTCCTCGACAGAACCTTGTTGTGGGGTCTGTCGGATGTAGTTCTCTAGGAGGTCCTGAGTGAGGGTGTGTTCAGATATGCAAATTCCTCATACCAGATCTGCCTCGAGTTTCTCCCAATCTATGGTTGCGGTTCATCTGATGGCGAGAGTCTGTAGTGTGTGGAGTATACCATGTGTTCGCAGGCAAATAATTGAAGCAAGTGCGTGGGCCTGCTGATGAGAACTTCTGAGTGATATTCCCAAAAACCGGTTGTGAACATTTCTTCGAAGGTCTGCTTATAGCATGCCGGTAAGTATTTGATTCGACAGTGCCAGGCATAACACACCCGGAGCGATAGTGTCGTACTCATTGTTGGAGCAGAGCAATCATCAATAAGTGATTACATGAAGTCCAAAAGTGAAAAGATATGTGGAAGGATGAAGATTACTTTCAAAGGAAGAGAATAAAATCAGAAATGTTTCTTTTGTATATTACTCTTGTAAATAGTTCAATGTATTTGAAAAAGATGACGAGTTAGACTCGTATATATATCTACAGATATGTATTCGTAGTAAGAGGGAGTGATATAGATCAGATAGAGAAGACAATAGGTGAATAGGTGATGAACATTGTATGTATCATCAACCATATGTATGAAAAGTAATGAAGAAGAAAATGTTGTAGAATTCTGCGCGTCGATCTTCTCTCCCATTCTCCTTCTGTGCTTAATTTTTTGAGGAATCCTTTTGCACGTATCTAAGTCCATAGCTAATCTATCTATGGCTAGAATTTAAGAATCTAATTGCAAACAGACTGAGAGAATTTTAGATAGGAACATTTGTATGTGGAAAGCTCCAAGTGTCTTCTGAAACAGGCGCATATTTCATGTTCAAAGAAATGGACAGTTCTCAGTCCACAGTGTAAAGTTTTACACAAGTGAGGGCTTAAAATCTAAGTTGAGAGATAATCCATCTATGGCTAAAAGATCTTGATCAAACGGGTTCAAAGTTGGGAGAACCAAAGCTAAGAAGTTACAGGTGTCAAAGTCGCCATTGCAAAGAAGCTATTTCAAACATAGGTAAAGTGTTTCACACATTTCTCACAGTACACTCAATCATTTTGAGAAATTTAACTTGGAGAACTTGCGCAACCTTAAGGCAAAGTGTTGTGCAAAGTTTTATAAAAAACTTTGGAGGATTAATTAGTCAATGAGTGATTAATCTGCAGCAGACTTTTCTGAGAATTTGATTTTTTCAGAATAGTCAATTTCTTGACAAGTTGGTAATTATTTTCAAAATTTGGTGGAGTCTAAAGTTGTTCTTGGTCTAGAGGTGGTCTAATACCAAGGATAGTTTGTTCTTTTGGAGATTAACACTCTCCATCAGTGGTATCAGAGCAGGTTGTGTCAAAATTGAAGTGAAGAAGACTCCGATTACTGCAGAAATATAAATCTTTACATCTCGAAGGTGCAAAGGTTAAAGTGTGAAGAAAGATTGAAGGAAGACATACAAAGAGTATCAAAAGGATCAGAAGGAGCAACATTCGAAGTAAAGGTACATTCATTATCTGTAAAGGTTAAAGATTTGAAACTACAGGTGAAGTAAAGATGGGAGATAGTCTCCAAATTGAAAACTTGGATAGAGAGAACTATCCTGCATGGTCTATGAGGATGGAAGCTCATCTTATGAGCAAAGATCTGATAGGATACATCACAGGAGATGAAGAAAAGCCAGAATTCAGAGATCCTAGTGTTCCAACTAGGGAGGAGCTTGCAGACTTGAAGAATTGGATGAAGAAAGATGCTCAAGCAAGGAGCATAATCTACATGGCAGTCAATGACTATTTGCTTCCTCACATTAGAGGACTTGAAAGTGCATGTGACATTTGGAATGCTTTGGAGGAGCATTTCCAAAACACAACCAAATCAAGGAAGGCTTCACTATGGGCAGAATTTACTACTTTCAAGAAGAAGGCCTCACAATCAATCTCTGATTATGTGACAAAGATGAAGGACATTGCAGATTCTCTAGGTGCAGTGGATGAAGACATTGAAGAAGACAAATTGGTAAGACAAATACTCACAGGGCTAAGAGGAGATGAGAAGTGGAAGCCTTTCATTTTATCTACAGAACTTTCATTAGATCACTTCACTCCTGATTTAAATCAATTGTTAGGTCATATGCTAACTTTTGAGAATGATGTCAAAGGAGATGTTGACAAGAGTGCAGGTCATGCAATGTATTCTAAAGACAAGAAGAAAGCTAACAAAGGAAAGCAACAATCAGGTGAAGAAGAAGGTACATCAAACCAAGCAAATTTCATAAGAGGAAAAGGAAGTGGCAGAAGTAGAGGAAGAGGAAGAAACAACAAAGATAATGCAAGAGCTTGTTGGATATGTGGTAAGACCAATCATCTATCTCATGATTGTTGGCACAATAATCAAAACAATGGTAATTTTAATCAGAACTTTAATCAAAGAGCAAGAGGTGGTAGATTTCAAAGAGGAAACTTCAGAGGTAGAGGTGGTAGGAATTCTTTTGGAAGAGGTGGAGGAAGAAGCTTCCAAAATCAATCCTATAATAACACCTACTACAACTATGCATCAGATCAGAAGGAGGATTCGACTCTCATTATGAATACATGTGAAACCTCACATGAGGACATGAGAGTGTTCTATATTGATTCAGGATGTAGTAATCATCTAAGTGGAAATATTGCTTTGATGACTGACCTAGATCATAATGCAATTAATCATACAGTCCAGACAGGTGATAATACAAAGCATAAGGTAAAGTCAATTGGTTCAGTCAAAGCTAAGGATGGGAGCACTCTTCTGAGTAAGGTACTTTATGTTCCCACAATTCCAAAGAATTTGATCAATGTAGGTCAAATTGTGGAAAAAGGATATGAGGTAAGGTTCACCAATGATGGAGTTTATGTTGAAGACCCTAGTCAAGGGTATAAGCAGGTTGTTACAGGAAAGAAAGAAGGAAGGCTCTTCACATTGAAGGTACAAGGAAATGTTGGACATGCTATGTTCACATATGGAGAGCAGAAGGTGTCAGAATTGGATCTTTGGCACAAAAGACTTGGACATTTTAATGAAAGAGGTATTAAAGAAATGATTAACAATGATTCAGTGCTTGGATTGCCTAACATTGCAGGTCAACACATGACATACAGATGTGAGGCATGTCAATTAGGTAAGGCTCATAAGCAATCCTATTCCAAGCATGGGTTTATGTATTCAGAAAGACTTGAATTGGTGCATACAAATGTGTGGGGTCCTTCAAAGGACTTTAGTATAAATGGTTCAAGATATTATGTCATATATGTTGATGATGCTACCAGGTGGATCACAATTTATGTGATTAAAGAAAAGTCAGAAGTGTTTAATACATTTAAACATTATCATGCATATGCAGAAAGGATTACAGGTCAAAAATTAAAGAGACTAAGGTCAGATGGAGGGGGAGAGTATTTTTCAAATGAGTTCAATGATTATTTGTGGAATGCAGGTATAAAGAGAGAAGTTACTTGCAGATATTCTCCTCAACAAAATGGGGTAGCAGAAAGAAGAAATAAGACTCTTGTTGAGTTTGCAAGGTCCATGATGAAGGAGAAGAATTGTCCAAATTATTTGTGGGCAGAGGCTGTAAACACAGCTACTTATTTGGTCAATAGATTGCCTTGTAAAGCTTTGCAAGGTATGACACCATATGAAGCTTGGTGGGGTAAGAAACCTACCTTGGATCATTGCAGAATATTTGGATGCTTGGCATATGCATATGTGCCATCTCAATTGAGGCATAAGTTGGAGCCTAAGGCAGAAAAGTATGTATTCATTGGTTATGATGATAAGCAAATGGGATACAGGTTGTGGAGTCCATCCACAAAGCAATTCCTTGTATCCAAGGATGTTACATTTGATGAGCAAGGTACTTGGTATGCAGGTAAATATAATGTACATGCAGATGATGAAGAAGTAGTGGAACAAAGAAAAGGTAAAGCAAAGATTCAATTACTTGATGAAAGTGAGAACAATGAAGTACAGGTTGAAGTAGAAGAGAGGCCAAGGTTTGATCCAGAATGTGATGAACCAGAAACTTCAAGAAGTGCAGAAGTTAGGAGGTCATCTAGGCACAAATGGCAACCTACAAGGTATAGCTATGATACCTCATTCTTGACTACTAAAGATTATGCTTATTTGGTAAAAGCAGATGAAGATCCATCTACATATGATGAAGCTAAAGGGAAGAAGAATTGGGAAGATGCTATGCAAGAGGAGTATGATGCATTGATAGAGAATCAAACATGGGATTTGGTTCCTAAACCTAAAAGTCAGAAAATCATTGGTTGTAAGTGGGTTTACAAGACTAAAAGATTTGCAGATGGAAGTGTGTCTAGGTACAAAGCTAGACTTGTTGTGAAAGGGTATGCACAGACATATGGAGTGGATTATGATGAGACTTATAGTCCTGTGGCAAAGATGACAACCATCAGGACACTCATAGCAATTGCTGCTTGCAAAGGTTGGAAGTTATCTCAATTAGATGTAAAAAATGCTTTCTTGAATGGTTACATTTCAGATGAAGTCTACATGGAGCAACCAGATGGGTTCAAAGATCAAGTGAGTCCAAATTATGTGTGTAAGCTCAAGAGAGCTTTGTATGGGTTAAAGCAAGCCCCAAGGGCATGGAATTATAGGCTTGTAAAATTCTTGAATGATCTTGGATTTCAAGCATCAAAGGCAGATAGTAGCTTGCTAGTCAAAGCAAGTGAAGATGGATTCATTTATGTGTGTATTTATGTTGATGACATAATACTTACAGGAACAGATGATAAGGGGATACAAATGATCAAGAAGCAGATGGAGAAAGAGTTCAAAATCAGTGATTTGGGGAACCTATCATTCTTCTTGGGAATGGAGATTTCCTATACTCAACATGGAGTATATGTGACTCAAGAAAGGTATCTTAAAAATTTGCTAACCAAATTTAAAATGGAAGATTGCAGGGTTGCACCTACACCTTTGGAAGTGAACCATAAATTGTCTAGGTTTGGAGGAGAAGAGTTCAGAGATATGAAACTCTATCAAAGTCTGGTTGGTAGCTTGATTTATGCTACATTGACAAGGCCTGATTTGTCATATGCAGTTGGTGTGCTTTCACAATTTATGCATTGTCCTAGAAAGGAACATTGGATTGCAGGACAAAGAGTACTTAGGTACATCAAGGGTACACTCAGAGAAGGGTTGTACTATGGATTTACTTCTGATACAAGAATGAAGATATATAGTGATGCAGATTGGGCAGGTAATGTGGATGATAGAAGATCAACACATGGATACTTGTGTTATGTAGGAGACAAATTGATTTCATGGTGTTCTAAAAAGCAACATACAGTTGCTTTGTCATCTACAGAAGCAGAATATAAAGGTATGGTGGAAGCTGCAAAAGAGGTAATATGGCTAAAGACACTTATGAAGGTTTTTGATGTTGTTCAGAGTACTCCTATTGTTTGTGGAGACAACATGAGTTCTCTATACTTGGCAGCTAATCCTGTGTTTCATGCTAGAACTAAGCATATTGAAATACAGTATCATTTCCTGAGAGAGAAGGTCATTGAGAAGGAAATTGAAGTCATACACACCCCTACAAAAGATCAACTTGCAGATATGATGACTAAAAGTTTGGATGGACCTAAGTTACAGAGGTTTAAAGATATGGCAGGAATAAAGAAGATGCAGGTAATCACAATTGAAGATTGAGGGGGAGCTGTTGGAGCAGAGCAATCATCAATAAGTGATTACATGAAGTCCAAAAGTGAAAAGATATGTGGAAGGATGAAGATTACTTTCAAAGGAAGAGAATAAAATCAGAAATGTTTCTTTTGTATATTACTCTTGTAAATAGTTCAATGTATTTGAAAAAGATGACGAGTTAGACTCGTATATATATCTACAGATATGTATTTGTAGTAAGAGGGAGTGATATAGATCAGATAGAGAAGACAATAGGTGAATAGGTGATGAACATTGTATGTATCATCAACCATATGTATGAAAAGTAATGAAGAAGAAAATGTTGTAGAATTCTGCGCGTCGATCTTCTCTCCCATTCTCCTTCTGTGCTTAATCTTTTGAGGAATCCTTTTGCACGTATCTAAGTCCATAGCTAATCTATCTATGGCTAGAATTTAAGAATCTAATTGCAAACAGACTGAGAGAAGTTTAGATAGGAACATTTGTATGTGGAAAGCTCCAAGTGTCTTCTGAAACAGGCGCATATTTCGTGTTCAAAGAAATGGACAGTTCTCAGTCCACAGTGTAAAGTTTTACACAAGTGAGGGCTTAAAATCTAAGTTGAGAGATAAGCCATCTATGGCTAAAAGATCTTGATCAAACGGGTTCAAAGTTGGGAGAACCAAAGCTAAGAAGTTACAGGTGTCAAAGTCGCCATTGCAAAGAAGCTATTTCAAACATAGGTAAAGTGTTTCACACATTTCTCACAGTACACTCAATCATTTTGAGAAATTTAACTTGGAGAACTTGCGCAACCTTAAGGCGAAGTGTTGTGCAAAGTTTTATAAAAAACTTTGGAGGATTGATTAGTCAATGAGTGATTAATCTGCAGCAGACTTTTCTGAGAATTTGATTTTTTCAGAATAGTCAATTTCTTGACAAGTTGGTAATTATTTTCAAAATTTGGTGGAGTCTAAAGTTGTTCTTGGTCTAGAGGTGGTCTAATACCAAGGATAGTTTGTTCTTTTGGAGATTAACACTCTCCATCACTCATGTCATAAGCTAAATCTAGATTTCCATGCTCGAAACCCGGGTTTTTACATGTGGTGCCTTAATGCGACAGAAGACTTTGAAGACCATCTGCATCATGTCAAATATTTTGACATTCATGTGCGCTGCTACATCGTCCATGCATCGTAAGCAAGGGAGCTAGTGGCGAATCGTGGCCATCATGTATCCAACTGTTGGTGGTCCTATGGATGGCCTAAAATAAGGGTAATTGAGCCAATCCTAGCATTGCTTGTTGTTCTGTACTTTAATGGCAAATGCCTTCCAGGAGTGGCGACATGGCACAGGTCCCTAGCATGGATTGTACTTCAAGTGGAGAGGGGCCTTGACTAAGTGCTCATCATCTCTGGATATTCTTGTAATATATCCTTGCGCCAATCTTGTTGATAGATTTCTCCTCACTGCGTATCTAGTGGCAAGTCTTTCGGCTCAAATTGAGTTGCGTGGGAGGGCTTCTTTCCTGTTTCTTTTTCTATGGCTAGTTGATATTCCACCATTAACATAAAATAAGGCTTGTATTATAGCTCGTGCCCAGATATGTACCTGCGGGAGGCCAAGTGAGCAAAATAAGGAGACTATAAAATTCTTTCTTCTATCATTGCCATTGTGTGTAACTGCACCTCTACCCGTGCTGAGTGGGTTCTTCCAAGCTCTTCAACCGTCTTCATCCATGGGGGAGTGGCAAGTTCAAAAGTCGTCTGGCATTCGGCCATGACTCGTCCGCCTGGGATGGTTTGGGGTTCATATGCTTCTTCAAAAGTTTCCTCCACTAGAATAGTCACTATTTCTTCCTCTGCTGGTATTTCTGGTGGGGAGTCTGGTCTGGAGGGTGCTTCATATACTGCTAGCTGTGATTGAAGAGTTACTACCTGGGCCCGTAATGCGTTGAGTTCCTCGATGATTTCAAGAGATGGGTCCGCAGGAGCTGGTAGTCCTTGTGCTACAGGTGCTCTTAACTGCAACATCTTGTGTTCTTCTTTGAGCTTCTGAATTCCTCGTTCATGTTGTCGTATTCATCTAGTAATCTGACATGATCATCTAGTAACATTTTCATAGATTCTGAAGGAATAGCTTTAAAGCGACTCGGGCTTTCTTCTTTAGCTGCTGCCAAGTGGCATCTGAGCAATCCCATGTTCCTAGTAAGTGTTGCATTCCGAATAATCTGAGCCCGCAACAGATTGTCTATGTCAGTGATGGCCTCTTTTGTCTTTTCTTCACTTTCTAGTTCAAGTTTATGATATGTCTCTCGTAGCTCTTGGTAGCGGGTATTTAGTGAGGCATTCTCAATAGACAGTGAATTGAGTTGCGACTGTAAATCATTCGTTGTCTGCTACAACATCCGGTAATTATTGCCAAGAGATGCAAATTCATCTCTCACTTGAGTCATGCAGGTGAACATCTGATGAAATGGGGTGTCTATAGTGGGTGATAATATTAATGGTGTGCTAAATGAAGATGCGGTGGGTGTGGGTGTTGATGTAGGGGGTAAGGGAAATGGGGATGGGAATGTGGATGCAGTGGTGATGGTAGAAAACATTGGGGTGCCTAAATATGGTGGTATCATGAAGATAGTGAGCGGTGGTGCAGTGGGCGGTGATATATCCATGTCACTGGATGTGGTATCAAGTGCGACGACCGTGAATAGTGGGGTGGTAGTGGGTGTGTGTGTGGGTGTAAATATAGGATTTACAAAAGTGGCAGAATAGTTTACAGAGGGATTCTCTTGGACTGCTTGGTGGAAAGGGGAAAGGGGAATTACAGTGGGTCGAGGGGGTGAGATGAGGGAGAAGGTCAATGGAGGTGGAAATGGAAATAGGTGTCTTGGAGGTGTGGGGAAGGAAGGGAAGGATGGAGGGAGAATTGGAGTGAATGGAAAGGTGGATGTTCGAGGAGGAAAACCAGGTTGGGTGGGTGCGGGAAAAGTGGGAGGAGTGGAGGCCATAAAGGCTTCTGCTACCTCGCTATCCAAAGATGTGGATGTTCTGGGAGAAGTAGGATGTACGGGTGAGACTGGATGGATGGGAGATGATAGAGGAGTGATTGGGGTGGTGGGTACTTCGGTCACAGCGGTGGTATGTACAGTAGTAATGTGAGGAGGAGAGTCGATGACAATGGTGTCTTCTGCTAAGGAGCCTTCGGGGATGAGACGGGCTTCCCTAGCCTATTCTGAAGATTGGCCACCTGTGGGTACGCGAATGTATTGACCTGGCTTTGATAATAATTGTACTCGTGGGGGTCAAATTGCAGTAGTGGTTTTCTCTGCAAATATCTTAATGCTTTGTTAGATCCCACTGATTTAACCAGTTCCCTGAAACCTTCGATGTATACTTCTTCGAAACCGCATATGACGAGTTCCTGTTCTATGAGTGCTTGGCTCTCTTCCTCAGTTAACTTCTTACGTGCCCAAATTTTTTCCATGGTGCGATATAACTTCTTGATTGCCAAGGTGTATGTCGCTGCTTCAAATGTTTCGTCTTCATGTGTGCTGGTGTCACCTTGGGTGTCGGTTTGCTGTCCTTGTTCGTTTGTCTGCACATTTTCTTGGGAGTCATGAGTGCCCTGGCTGGCTTCATCATCACCCCCGTCATCATCTGTTTTGATTCTTTCTTCTTCTGAACTGGATACTACGGCTGCCCTTGTTGTTGATTCGGGGGAGTGGTCAGGTAGCTTGGTCGTTCATATTCCTGAGAGAAAATCTGGCCTTCAAAAAACTGAAATTCATTTGAGAAAGCATCCGGCATTTCAAAATCAAACGTTGTATCTATGGGTTCCACTTCCAGGTTAGGTATCGGAAAAGAGAACGCTTTCACACCAATAGTGGTGGGAACTTCTGCTTCAGTGGTGGTAGGTTCTTGGACAGTGGTAGCCTGAGAAGTAAGTGCACTGGTTGTGCCTTTTGTAATGATGGGTCGTGATAATCGTATGCAAACAGGTTGTACAGTTGGAGTGGCTTCTGTAGGAAACTGTTCTCAAGAGGGTTGCGGTGACGGTGATTCCGGAACTTGTAGGCATGGAATGGTTCCTCTCATGCGCTTTCCTGCTCGTCCCTTGCTGGATTTCCTAGCTTTCTTGGCTGTCCCTTTAAAGGCCTTCAACTCCTCACTTGTCATTGCACGCTCGATTGGCAAGTCATATGCCAAACACATATATACAATTCTCGTAAGAGTGCAACATCCATGAATCACTTTCTTCCTTTCCCATCTGTGTTGTGCTAAGTATAACTAATCAATCAGCCAACTGGCCAGATCAACTGTTTGTGGCCTAGTACAAGCTAAATATAAGCCAAACCAAATGCGTTTGTGGGGCATGGTGAATCGATCCTGAGCTGGAAATGCAAAATGTTGCGTACATATCCTTAAGGGTTTAGAGAGCTCAGGTGTGATCGCTGAAATATCTTCCCACTTGATGACATCTCCACGTTTCATTGGCTCTGGAACCAGCCTCTCTCGCTCTGTCGGAGTGTGCGTTCCATGTATCTTAATAGCATCTCTAATCAAATCTTTTGTCAAATAAAACCTTTTGAATGGGGGTTCATTCACCAAGGATGGCAAAATGAACATGCCTGGTAGATCCTTGTTCTCAAAAGCTGTTAATGTGGTTACCAAATAGTAGCATCGGTAGAAATCTGGTTTAGGCAAAGGATCACTAAAGTATTCTGTGAAGCCTACTCTCGCCCAAACATGCTTTAAGTCTTCTGTGTTTTGTAATGCTTCAAACTCTCTTGAGAAAAACTGGTACTTCCCCCACGTACGGGTATCAAAAGTCAAATTGGCCTCAAAAAGGAAATCTGCATCCGCCAATGGGCCTGCTAAACCTTGGAACCAATGAGAGTTGCGATGAATTTGTTCAGTATATCCCCTAGGAGGGTCGTCAATTGGCATAGGTCCTGGAAATCCTTGAAATTCTGGCGGTTGTTCCATGGGATGAGGCTCTGCCAGTAATTCACCTATATTTGTCATGGGTACACTGGGGCCAGCTTCAGATGGTCCTTCTACCTGCATGATGAGTGATGCGAGTGCGTAGAAGATCTGCTACAAAAGATTAACACATTAGTATGGAAATTAATCATGATCCCATTAAAGTGAGACCGCAATCCCTTTCTATAACCGATGTGTAACCCGTGTAGCCGAGTGTTGTGATGTGGTTTATGGAATGATAGTTGCAAAAATAATGGAGGTCTCTAGACACCTACATGCTTCAGATGATGCATACATTGCTTGATGAGATGTTATTACAAGTGATGTTGGGTTATAGTGTGTGGATTTGTACAAGGTTCAGTCGTAAATGAGTTATTACAAGGTTGTAGATTAGTCGGGGTGGGAGTGATGTTAGATAAGGGGGTCGGAGAAGACGTCTGGATACGTTTCGGCATCCATTTCCTAAGAGTTTCGGAGTGGGTGATATGTTTTTGCTGAGGGACAAAAGGTGATATTGGATCTGGTGGTATTGAAGGGTGAAGAGATTTCTGAGGGGTATATATTACATGGCTTGAGGTTGAGCTATAATACATTGTTTGGGTACCCAAATCTGCATGGATGTGGGTCGATTTGTTAGGTTGGCGATCCAAATCTGTCAAATGTTCATACTCATGGAAGAAGGTCGAGAAGGCTTTGGATATTGCTTCTGATTCAGCCGTAACTTCTTCCTGTCATTGTCCGCGTTGTTGAGATCTGTCGGTGGTTTCTGTCCTTTTGGCATCCATATTTGTCTCGTGCCTCTTGCTTTGTGATACTCATACTGCTTTCCTCCTTGTGTCGTCTGATATGGTTGTCGGTCTGGGTTCCTCCTTTGTGGGTGACTCCTTTGTGGTTGAGGTTTAGAGGTCGGATGGACACTAAGCTTTTGAAAAAAAGGGAGATCCAACACTTGCGAAACTTGCCCATTAGGAAGTGCTCTGTTTTGTACTATTAATCTAGGCCAGTTCGCAATAAGTGTGGAAGGATGGGCAGTGCAGGGTGTTTTGCCCATGTGGCTGCTGATGCAGTCCACTTGACCGTTGATGCAACCCACCTGACATGAAATTGTCCCCATTTGTCCGCTGTTGGAAGGCCAATGGAAAATCTCCTGTCGTCTTTTTATCTGGCCCCTATCCATCGACAAGCTCTCATGGGTTGACTTTGGAGGGAGCATGCTTAGCCGAGGGATCTGACCAAAGATCTTTCGGTCCTCCGTCGCAAGCGTTTCATAGGGTCTAGGGCTACATACCTTAGGCGGAGTGTTGTTAGGGAAGTCAAACGGTATCACTCACTTCTGATCTAAGGTTCCAATCTATAAGGATCCTTGTCTAAGATTTAGGTCCACTGAGTGATCGTATAGCCAATCTTGGCCAAGGATTAGGGGTTCTATCAGGTCCTCGTCATGGCACACTAGTAGCTTCACTGTCATGGTCACTTCGTGTATGAGGATAGGAAGGTCCACCTCACCCATGCAAGGGGTTTCCATGCCTCCTAGCCCTATGAGGTATGCCTCGATTGGCCGCATTTCTATTCCTGAGTCCTTATAGTGGGACCATCTAATCGCACTAGTCACAGCACCTGAATCAATTAAAGCCCTGAGCTCTTGGCTAGGGTTGCCATGCTCTAGCCTGACTGTAATGAATGGTCTCCTATCCACTATGCTAGGATGAGTGGTTGACTTTACTTGACACATGGCCATGGGGTATCTGGGTGTTGTTTTCAGATGGTTATAATGTTCTCTCCCTAGTCCTTGTCTTTTTAATTTCATGTGCTTAATGCGTTCTATAGCTTCTGCCTGAGCTTCAACACGTATCCTATTTTCTTCCTCCTTACGCTTCTTTGCCAAAGTGAGTCGTCTAAGCATATCCTCAGTAAGAGGTTCCTGGTATAACTTGACTCTACAGCCACTAATGTAATTAGCGTTATGTCTCCTTCTAGGGTGGCTAACTGTACTGCTCCACTTGTCGGGAGTTCGTTAATGATCATAGGTCCATAACCTCGCTTTTCTAACTTCCGTGCGTGTTGTTTCAGCGTATATACTAGGACTAGATCTCCTTCTTTTAAGCCTTTATCTTTCACATGCGCATCAAAATATGCTTTTTGTCGCTTCTTTGTTGCATATATTCTTGCTGCTGCCATCAGCCTGGTTTCTCCTAATCGTTCCAAGTCCATTATTCTTGCTGATAATTCATGGCCGGTCCACTGATGTTCTTGTGCAACCTTAAGGGTCGGTATCAAGAAGTCCAAAGGAAGCACAACATTCTGACAAAAAACCATATGAAAGGGAGTTGCATTGAGTATGGTCTTGTAGGCCACTCGATATGCCCAAACAGCGTGGTGTAACTGTTTGTCCCAATCTGAACGTTTGTTGTTCACGAGTTTCGTCAGTACGTTACAAAGGATCTTATTAGTGCTTTCAGCCTGATCATTGGCCTGAGGATGATATGGTGCTGATTTCTTGTCAATCACCATAAAATCCTGTAACAAATATTCAATGACCTGATTTAGAAAGTGAGTTCCTCGATCGCTCACTAACTCTATATGCAATCCATATCTTGTAAAGACATTTTCAAATAAGAATTTTGCAGTCATGTGTGCATCATTCTTTTTAGTGGCCTTGGCCTCTACCCATTTGATAAGATAATCTGTTGCAACAATAATGTATTCAGCATGTGTACCTTTTGCAGGGGGGTTCATGGGTCCTACAAAGTCTATACCCCACTTAGAAAATGCACGTCCTCCCATCATGGGTTTCAATGGCATTTCATCTCTGCGAGTAGGAAACTAAGTTCTCTGGCACACATCACATCTCTTAACATAGGTATGTGCATCCATGTGAAGAGTGGGACACCATAATCCTGCAAAGAGGATGGCTTTGATGATCTTATTGGGGCCAAAATGACCTCCTGCAACACCCTGGTGTGCAGTCTCTAGTACGCTCAAATAATCACTTTCATGAACACATTGTCTTAAGTATCCATCTCGTCCTCGTTTGTATAGATTGTCGCCAATAAGTGAATAGTCTTGAGCTTCCTGCTCTAGACTTCGTTGTCGTGCTAAAGTCATTTCTTGAGGGAATGTTTTCGTCCTCAAGTACGTCACTAAAGGTTCACTCCATTCTGGTGTGAGAGACATGTGATATACTGTAGCATGTTCTATAGGTGGTCTTTCACAACAAACAGTGCATTCTTTACACAACTTGTAGACATCTGCTTCCATAGAAGGCCAATATACTCCTAGTCTATGCAGAGTCTACAAAGTACGATGTTTCGATTGATGTTGCTTTAATGCACCTAAATGTGCTAATTGCAACCAATTCGCATGTTCTGATTCATCTACACAACAAGCAAGAATCTTTTGATACAAAAAATTTGAGATTTTACCTTTTTAGAGCTGTATTCTTGTATTGGAACACTTCCCTACAAGAAAAACTCAAAATCACATGCACATGCTCTTGCTCACAAGCTCTCTCTCTCTCTCTCTATCTATCTATTTCTCTATCTCTCTCTCTCTCTCTCTCTCTCTCTCTCTCTCTCGCTTGCTCGCTCTCTTGCAAATGAGGAAAATGAGGGGGAAGGTGGATATGGTGAATTTTTGGAATTTTTTTGAGATGAAAGAAGATGATGCGGGGATAAAAGATGAGTGTAGGGGAGGTGAAAAATGATAAAAACAACACAAAAACAACAAACAAAACTGAAATTAATTACCTTTCAATGCCAACTCTCACAATACTCTTAACATCACATGTTCATCCTAGAGCTCATCCCTGGCAATGGAACCAAATTTGTTGTTGTTCTAGACAAGGGTAGGCACAACTTCAAGAAGTTCCACCTCCTTAATTTTCAATCCGTGGAAGAGATAGGGTGATTTGAAGATCATGAATGAGTGATGTGTGTGAAGGTGAAGGTGAGAACCACACAAATGCATACGGTAGAGAAGAGAGAGGCACAATGGAAGGAGAAGAAGCACACTTGTATTGCTCAAGAATAACTCTTACAACTAGCTCACACTAACTATTCTCCAACAAGCTAACCTCAAAAATGAGCTCTCTAGCTCTTTTTATAGTTTTTAGACTAGTTTTGGTGGGTTTCTAACCTAGTGTCTAGCCTATTTAAAAAATAGGTTCTAAATGTCATTAGGAGGTCCAAACAAAGTTTAAAAAATTACCAAAATTGGTATGAGCATTCTACCTAAGGTCCTCAAGCTTGAGGACTCCTCATCTTGCACAAAATGGAGTTGTTTGATACAAATTCGGGTATTCTATAATACATATGTTACAAGACTGATGAAAATCACTGTTTGAGGTTTTGAACAAAGTATTTTAAAACATCTTTCTATGAAATTAATATGTCTGGCCCCCCAAACTTCTTGTATTTCCCTTTCACATACCGCCTCTATGCATGTGCCTATGACCACTGCTTGTTGCACTGCCAACAAGAACAAATTGCAAAACTACCAAAATGATCACTCTAGAATCCAAGCACGATGATCTTAAAGTGTCATGATGGTCTTAACCAATCGTGATGGAGTGTCTGAGTCATTGTGATGGCCTTGGCCCATCACAATGGTCACAAACCATCATGATGTTGTGAGCCCCTCGTGATGGTTTGGTCTCATCGTGATGGCATGAGCCAATCGTGATGGTGATGCCTTGTCGTGATGGTGATGCTCCGTCGCGATGGTTCACCAAAATGAAAATTTTGCAAATGCACTAGTGGACTCTTGTAAGCACTAGTATGATCTACATCATCCACATGATGCAAACTCAAAATCTCAAACTTCTCAGACCATTGTAATAGTCTGAAGCATTCGGCAAATATGGCAAAAAATTTGAGATTTTACCTTTTTAGAGCTGTATTCTCGTATTGGAGCACTTCCCTACAAGAAAAAATCAAAATCACATGCACATGCTCTTGCTCACAAGCTCTCTCTCTCTCTCTCTCTCTCTCTCTCTCTCTCTCTCTCTCTCTCTCTATCTATCTATCTATCTATCTCTCTCTCTCTCTCTCGCTTGCTCTCTCTCTTGCAAATGAGGAAAATGAGGGGGAAGGTGGATATGGTGAATTTTTGGAATTTTTTTGAGATGAAAGAAGATGATGCGGGGATAAAAGATGAGTGTAGGGGAGGTGAAAAATGATAAAAACAACACAAAAACAACAAACAAAACTGAAATTAATTACCTTTCAATGCCAACTCTCACAATACTCTTAACATCACATGTTCATCCTAGAGCTCATCCCTGGCAATGGAACCAAATTTGTTGTTGTTCTAGACAAGGGTAGGCACAACTTCAAGAAGTTCCACCTCCTTAATTTTCAATCCGTGGAAGAGATAGGGTGATTTGAAGATCATGAATGAGTGATGTGCGTGAAGGTGAAGGTGAGAACCACACAAATGCACACACACGGTAGAGAAGAGAGAGGCACAATGGAAGGAGAAGAAGCACACTTGTATTGCTCAAGAATAACTCTTACAACTAGCTCACACTAACTATTCTCCAACAAGCTAACCTCAAAAATGAGCTCTCTAGCTATTTTTATAGTTTTTAGACTAGTTTTGGTGGGTTTCTAACCTAGTGTCCAGCCTATTTAAAAAATAGGTTCTAAATGTCATTAGGAGGTCCAAACAAAGTCTAAAAAATTACCAAAATTGGTATGAGCATTCTACCTAAGGTCCTCAAGCTTGAGGACTCCTCATCTTGCACAAAATGGAGTTGTTTGATACAAATTCGGGTATTCTATAATACATATGTTACAAGACTGATGAAAATCACTGTTTGAGGTTTTGAACAAAGTATTTTAAAACATCTTTCTATGAAATTAATATGCATGGCCCCCCAAACTTCTTGTATTTCCCTTTCACATACCGCCTCTATGCATGTGCCTATGACCACTGCTTGTTGCACTGCCAACAAGAACAAATTGCAAAACTACCAAAATGATCACTCTAGAATCCAAGAAAATATAGAACAAAACAAGGAAACAAACCTAATTAAGGAGATACCATTGAAGTTAGGTTGAATGATCAGTTTAAAATTTTGTGTCAGTGGACTTTGAAGAAAGTAATTAAACGCAACCCTCATTTACAAGAATATATTAGTAAAAAGAGGAAAAAATCAATGGAAAATTCTTTTAATTCAGATAGAGAATCACTCATGAAATTACCAATAGAAAAAATTAGAGAATACTATGAGGAAGAAGAGTGTAATATGATACTTTCAATCCACTATGGAGATAAAGAGACAAATGCCATTTTGGATAGGGGAGATAAAGTAGCCATTATGACAAGAAAAACTTTGGAAGAATGGGGTGCAATAATTTGAACGTACTAGAATTAAACTCCAACTTGCATATCGACACATAGAAACACCCTTAGGTATTTGGGAAAAGTTAATCATTAGAACACATGGAATAGAAATTGAACATACCTTTGCAATAGTGGAATTTCCTCATCTTACCTCATATGAGATTACCTTAGGAAAACCTTTATGAGAAAACTAGTTCAAGATTGGGGAAAGGATCACCTTTATCTACAAAACCTAGAAAAAGGAACCAAAGTCAACCTAAGAAGGGGAAATTACAATGACGTATCTCCAACAAAATGGAATAAGGTCCACGTTGAACAGGATAGTATAGATGAATCAAAAGGAATGTCAGTTGAAGAAAGTGAAGATGAAGCACCACTTTGGGCATTTGTTCCAACAGGGGAAAATTTACCAAAAAGATTTATTTTGAGAAAGGAAGATTCTATGAGCGATAGGACAATAGATGATGAGAAATATATACCTAAGAAATTCAATGATGAAGATTTTGAAACTTATGGATGGACTCGAATCTTTTCTACATTAGACGTAGTCAATGTGGGAATAAATTTTCAAAATGAAGAGGATATGATATCTTTCATATAGTTCTAATGTTTATAAGAGTGGAAGAAGAGAAAATTGTTGGAGACAATGTTCACAAATAGCCATAAGAATAATTCTTCATTATTCTTCCCCAAACAAATGGTGTTGGGCACCTTGGCTATGTCACTTGCCCCCTAAAGATGGAGTGTCGGTTCAATCCCCGATCTGTGCAACAAGTATTTTTTATTTGAAAAAGCAAGGCATAGCTAAAATTGACGAAGGAATTTTGAATAGCGATGCCGTTTTTGTGATAGAGTTTTTGAGATATCGATCCTATAATTGTTTTCATAGCTTTTGCTTTTATTTTACATGGTGCTCTTCACAAGGCTTCTAAAGCTATAAAACAAGGAACCTTGGTTATTGTGAGGTATCACTAAATCACTCAACAAGCTCAAGCAAGCTCTTGGAGAAGAACTTGGAGGAGGTGATCAATCTTCTCAAGCTAGGAGGAGATCTTGGAAGCCATCTTGGAGGAGGAGTTCTCACACTCTTGGAGGAGTTGTGGTCTACATCTTGGTGATTATCTGGAGGAGATTCTGCCATCTTACCATCAACATCCATTGTTGATTTACTATGAGTAGCAAGTCTATTTCCATTCTTACTTGCTAGGCCACTCGTTTCTGATTTAGGTTGATCAGAATTTGGGTTTGTTGTAAAATAGTTCTAAACTATTCTTATTCTCCATATTCTCACACACACACACACTCCTCATACCTCTTAGGCACACAATCTCTTGTATCTAGTTCCTATTTTTGCCAAGATATAGATATTGTCAGTTTATATCATATAGACACATTGTAATTTGACATTCATATATAAGTTAGTGTAGGTGAAACCTCATAGCTTACCATTACACTTGAAATCTTGTCTATTCTCTCTGTATCTCTTTGAGTCTTAAGGTGTGTATGTAGGTGTGTATGTTAAGGTTCATCTGTTGGAAGATCTTACAAACCTATGATATATTGTTATTGTGGCCCACTACCACTTTCAACATTCGGTATCATAACCTAGTTGGCATACACCCTTAACAAGATGAGTGATTATAGACTTGAGAATGAAGATAAGCTTGAGGGCATATCTAATTATCCAATGTGGAGTTTTATGATGATGAATATGTTAGTATCAAAGGACTTATGGAATATTGTCAATGGCACTTATCCAAGGCCAAGACAAGTCGGAGAAGATGTTGCTTCATCTTCTAGAAGACCTGTTGTTCCTATTTCTACTCAACAGGAGGTTAGTAAAGAAGAAGAAACTCTTTCATCATCAGGAGTCTGTACTACTACCAGATTACTTCCTATACAAGAGCAATCCAGATGGGATTCAAGGGATGCACTAGCACTTTCATATATTGTTATGGGAGTCAAGAGGCATATTATACCCCAGATCATGTCATGCAGAAGTTCTCATTAGGCTTGGTTGGGGTTAGAGAATCTCTATCAGAGCAGAAACCCTACTAGGAAAGCTCATCTAAGGAGACAACTAGCCAACACAAGGATGAAAGTTGGTGAATCGGTTCAGACACATATTTTGAAGCTTAAAGATTTACGAGATCAGTCATTGAATGTTGGAGTCAACATTTTAGATGAAGAGATGGTAAATACACTTCTAAACTCACTTCTATCTACATATCGTGCTTTTGTTACTTCTTTGTCTCTCTCTATAAGAGAGAAATTTCGTTTGAAGAGCTCCAATTCCTATTACTTCAAGATGAAGATCAACAAAAGGGTACGTAAGAGAATGATGAAACCATGTTATCATTGTCAAAGAGAAAGAAGAAGGAGACAAAGAAGAAACATAAGATTCAGTAATCCAAGAAGGAAAGTAAGTCTTTTAATCCAAAGTCTTCTAGTCCTTTTCCTAGTGCTTCCTCTACATCCAAAGAAAATTCTTCGACTACATCTGATTCAAAGAAAGAAGTATGCCATTACTGTAAGAAACTAGGTCATTTCATAGCAGAATGCAAAGCAAGGATTTTTAATGAAAAGAAGATAGCATCAGGTAATAGTGTTCAAGATGATCCAAAACCTAAATCTTCAAACATAGATTCATATGCATGTGCTACTATTGAAGAGATAGCTTTTGATCAGGCAACATTAAAAGCAATCCCAGATAATCCTTGGATTTTTTTATTCTGGAGGTACCAATCATATGACAAGTTGCAAAAAGGTATTTTCTTCCCTTTCAAACTCTTTAGGTAGAAGAGTTACCATTGTAGATGGTCATGATTTAGATGTTGTTGGTGTTGGAGAAGTGAACCTTAAGTCCAGAGCAAGTGGAAATTTCACAATTTCCAATGTTCTTTATGTTCCAGAAATAAAGAAGAATTTGCTCTCTATCTTGACTTTCTTGTCAGATGGTTATAAAGTAGTTTTTAAGAAAGATTCATGTTAGATCCTCTCACCTGATGAGAAGCATTGTCTACTTCAAGGTGAAAATATAAGTGACATGTTTGTGTTATCCAAAATAAGTCATGCTAATATTGCTAGGTCTACTACACCTAAGGAGAATATGAAGTTGTGGCATGTTAGATTTGGTCATATCAGTTACACAACTCTAAAGTATATCAAAGATCAAGGTATGGTGGAGAGTTTACCTACTTTTGCTTTACCAGATGATGTAGAGTCATGCGAAGGATGTCTTGAAGGAAATCTTCGCAAACTCCCTTTCAAGAAACATGGATACATCACAGCCACAAGGAAGTTGCAGATCATACATTTAGATGTGAATGGTCCGATGAGAACAGATTCTATTCAAGATTTTAGGTACTTTGTTATGTTCATTGATGATTTCTCAAGATATTCATGGATTTACGGTCTTAAAGTGAAGTTAGAGGTTTTTCCTACTTTCAAGAAGTTCTTAACTATGGTTGAAAATAAAATTCAGTTAAAGATCTAGATTTTGAGAAGTGATAGAGGAGGAGAGTACATGTCAAAAGACTTTTAAGTCTTTAATAGAAGACAAAGGTATCTCTCATCAACTCACTATTGCTTACATGCCAAAACAGAATGGTGTTTCAGAGGGAAAGAATAGGATACTTGTTGAGATGATGCAAAGTATGATGTCATCCAAAAGGCTTTCTCCCAAGTTTTAGTTTGATGCAGTACATATAGCTAATCACATTCTAAATAGGTCTTCCACAAAAGCTTTGAAGGTCATTACACCTTATGAAGCTTATTATGGGAAGACGCCCAATGTGAGTTACTTCAAAGTTTTTGGTTCCCCATCTTATGTTCACATTGAGAAGAAGGATCGTGGTAAGCTTGATGTAAAAGCCATTAAAGCCGTCTTCAGTGGTTATGCAATTGAAAGCAAAGGATACAGATTCTATGTTCCAGATACAGGTGACATCCTACTCTCACGCAATGCATATATTGCAAAAAGTCATATTTATGATAAGAATGAAGAAATTCTGAATTTCATAAAGGTAGATGACTATGCATTTTTCAGAAGGAATTTGGATGCTTACATTCAGCCATACAAGGGGGTGATGAGCCTTCTCAAACCCTAAGAGATACAGGTGAAGAGAGAATTTCATTACCTACACTCTTGAAGTTCCAACTTATGAAGTTGGAGAAGATCCTAGAGTTCCAGAAGACAGAGATACTGAAGAACCAAACAATATACCATCACTTTTCAGGAATACACCAAAGTGGTTATATCAAACTTGGAAGGACGGTGGTATAAAGAAATACACTGGAAGTTTAGTTGAGAATGAACCAGCTAGTGTTCAAGATGCACTACAAAGTGATATGATTATCACAAGTCCCAGGATTGAGTTCAAGTATAGAGATGAGTGTATCTACATGACACAACAGAAATACATTGAGAAATTATTGGAAAGATTTGAGATGACAAATTCCAAGCCTATGCAGACACCTATGGATATCGATGTGTTATTACAATCGGAAGCAGATTGAGAATCATTTGATGCTACACTATATAGTCAAGCAGTGGGTTTCTTGATATATCTATGTAATACACAACCAGACATTCAGTTTGCAGTTTCTCAGTATCCAGGTTCATACATATTCAGCTCAAGATTCAATGGAAATCAGTTAAGAGATATTTGCAGACATCAGAAGTTTTGCAAGTTATTGAGCCTTGTACCATTGTGACATTGAAGGGGAGATTGTTGGAGACAATGTTCACGAATAGCCATAAGAATGATTCTTCATTATTATTTCCCAAACAAATGACGTCGGGAACCTTAGCTGTCACTTGCCTCCTAAAGATGGGGTGTGGTTTCAATCCCCAATTGGTGCAACAAGTATCTTTAAAAAGCAAGGGGGAGCTAAAATTGACGAAGGAATTTCGAATAGCGATGTCGTTTTCATGATAGAGTTTTCGAGAGATCGATCGCGTAATTGTTTTCGTAGCTTTTGCTTTTATTTTACATGGTGCTTTTCACAAGACTTCTAAAGCTATAAAACAAGGAGCCTTGGTTATTGTGAGGTATCACTCAACAAGCTCAAGCAAGCTCTTGGACAAGAACTTGGAGGAGGTGATCAATCTTCTCAAGCTAGGAGGAGATCTTGGAGGCCATCTTCGAGGAGGAGTTCTCACACTCTTGGAGAATTTGTGGTCTACATCTTAGTGATTATCTGGAGGAGATTTTGCCATCTTACCATCAACATCCGTTGTTGATTTACTGTGAGTAGCAAGTCTATTTCCATTCTTACTTGCTAGATCACTCGTTTCTGATTTAGGTTGATTAGCATTTGGGTTTGTTGTAAAACAGTTCTAAATTGTTCTTATTCTCCATATTCACACACACACACTCTTCATACCTCTTAGGCATACAATCTCTTGTATCTAGTTCCTATTTTTGCCTAGATATAGATATTGTCAATTTGTATCATATACACACATTGTAATTTGACATTCATATATAAGTTAGTGTAGGTGAGCCTCATAGCTTATCGTTACACTTGAAATCTTGTCTATTCTCTCTATATCTCTCCCTCATCTATTTTTGAGTCTTAAGGTGTGTATGTTAAGGTTCATCTGTTGGAACATGCTATAAACATGTGATATATTGTTATTGTGGCCCACTACCACTTCCAACAAAAATAGCATCTAAAACAAAGGAACAAAAACTAGAGATAAATAACAAGACTTCATACCTAGAAATTGTGCAAGCAACTGATGTTATCACGTTCAAGAAAATATACCAAAATTAAATATTAGGGGGAGGAGGGAATAGAGACCCCACAAAAGAAACTAAAACAAAAGACTCAGAGTACTCAGGAAGAACAAAAAGAAAAAATTGGAATTCCATCAAACTTTAAAAAGTATGAAGTTTGTTGAACTTGAAACCACAAAGGAATACGAAAAAGGGAGATTCCTATGATAATCAGGAAGAAACAAAAAGGACAGTGATAAATCGAGAGGGAGGAGAAGAAGACAAACATATTGTGATAGCAAATGATATGACAAAATGATATTGTAATAGTTAGAGAATTTAGAGATGTATTTGCCTACAGCTACAAAGATCTTAAAGGTATAGATGTTAACATTTGTATGCATAGAATACCTATAGTACCAAATGAAAATCCTAGTAAGCAAAACCATTATACATAGAATGATAAATACACTGCCAAGATTAAGGAGGAAAAAGAAAAAATTTGTTGTTGATTTCATTTATGAAATCGAGTATATTGAATGGCTATCACCAATAGTTTTAGCTCTGAAGAAGAATGGAAAACTTAGAGTCTGCATCAATCTCAAGAAAGTAAATGTTGCAACTATTAGAGATGGGTATCCATTGCCAATAACTTATCATCTATTGGAGAGAGTTGATGGAGAAGAAGTCTATTGTTTTTTGGATGGTTTCTCAAGATATAACCAAGTGTCAATTGCATTAGAAGATCAACACAAGACTGCCTTTGCAAGAAAATGAGGTGTATATGCATTTAGGGTTATGTCATGGACAAAGGAAATCATCCTGAACCTCAGATTCCATGTGAATCCTATATCTCATGATTGGTTCAGGATTAGGGGAAGCCAATCCTTCCATTGCGTCTGAAACATGCCAAAACCCTAAGATCGATTGTCTTCTTGCTTGATTCTGACATCCAGTGACCATGCTTCAAATTGATGATATCATCAATGGCATCATCAATTCGTAACCGCCCTTGGAAAACCTATATAAGGAGGGGTTGCCCACATTCATTCTGAGTCTTGCCAATACCAGTCTTGGGAGCTCAAGGAATCACGACCGCCAAGTAAGTACTCTCCAAGTTCTAGTTCCAGTTCTTGTCTTGTTCCTTGTTCCAGTCTTGTCTAGTCTAGTTCTTGGGCATCCTGTCTTGTCCTCTTGTAATCTCGTAGTATGAGATCTTGTCGAGTTCTTTCTTGTAATCTCCCAGAAGGGAGTTCTTGTAATCCAGATATCTTGTTCCATACTCATGATCGCGGGTTGTAGGATCTCCTGTATCATCTCTAGTCCAGTTTTCCATACCTATCGGTCCCGGATTGTGGGACATATTGTATCAGTTACGTATCCTTGTATCATTTTCCCTACATGGGTGCTCTTGTAATCAGAAGTGTGTTTCCAAAATCTTGTCTAGTGTAGTCAGAGAGCACAATCTAGTGCTCCCCTAACATTTTGGCAAGACTAGCTTCTATCCAAGACCAGTCATCATGGAGAATGCTTATGGACATATTGTAGCATCACTTCAGAGTCTCCAACAACAAGTCAAAGAGCTAACTCATCGACAGCCACAAGTCAAGATGGGACATCTAGTGCATGTAGGTGCACTCATCCAAGAATTACAAGAACGAATCAAGAGTCTTCAGACAAATCAAGGGAGTATGCAAGTAAATCAAGGACCTAGTACGTCCTTCATGAGGGAACCCAAGATCTGCATGCCAGAAAAGTTCGATGGGAATCGCACGAAGTTTCGTGGATTTCTCCAGCAAGCTAAATTGTACATCCGTATGCAACCTGATAGATACCCTGATGAGGCATCCAAGGTCGGCTTTATTGGAACCTTGCTTTGTGGACAAGCATAATCATGGTTTGCCCCAACCTTGGAGAAGAACATGGTAGTACTTCAGGACTATGAGGGGTTTCTTCGAGAAGTCACCGCCACATTTGGAGACACAAACACATGTTGAGTTGTAGAAACAAAACTTCCTACGTCAAGGTAACCGCCCTGCCTCTACCTATGCATCAGAATTTAGGCAATTGATATGTGACCTCACATGACATGAAGATTATTTCATAAGCCAATTTAGATGGGGTTTAAGAGATAATGTGAAGGACCTTTTGCTCACGATGCTAAAGGTTAACACATTGAATGAATACATCATGCAAGCTATTCAATGTGATAATCGACTTTTTGAAAGGAAACAAGAAAAACAAGTGGAAGGAAGACCTCCCTAATGGAAACCTTTCCAGCCCACTCCTAAAGATGCTTCTATGTGTGAACCTATGCAAATAGATGTAACTAGGTTCCAACCCCGAACACCACAAGAGAAACAGAGAAGGAGAGATAACGAATTATGCCTCTATTGTGGAAACCCTGGACATATTGCAGTTAATTGTCCCAACAAGAGAACAAACTCCAGAGTTGCAACCACCCTTGTAGAGCAGGGAAACGAGGAAGTGCAGTTGTAAAAGAGACCATACAGTCGGACCATGATATAAGAACGGGTCTCATAATTCTAGCTACACCCATAGAAACATGTCTTGCACCTGTCAAGTTAATCATGCCCAATAAGACCCTTTCCCTTACAGCCCTAGTAGATTCAGGAGCCTCCTCATGTTTCATTGATGAAGGATTGGTTAAGAAACATGGAATTCCTATACTTCAAAAGAATAAACCAATAGTAGCAGAAGTAATAGATGGATGACCTCTAGCATCTAGGAATATAACCATGGAAACCACACCATTAAGAGTACACCTTGGTGACCATGAATCCCACATATGTTTCAATGTTATATCTAGCCTAGTACATCTAGTTATCATTGGAATGCCTTGGTTAAAGAAGCATAATGCAGACATCAATTGGGAAAAGAATAAAATCACCCCTTGAGATATCCAGAAGAACACAACATATGTTGGAGCCAAGGCCTTCATACATGCAGTAAGGAAGTAACTAACATATATGATCTATGCCGTACCAGCTCAAGAATCCAAGAAAGATGATTGAGTGTAGCTACCCAATCAGTACACAGGCTTTGAAGCTGTTTTTGAAAAGAAGAATGCAGATATCCTCCCAAAGCATAGACCTTATGATTGTCCCATAGATCTTTAAGAGGGATCACAACCACCCTTTGGACCAATCTATGGACTATCCCCAGAGGAACTTACAGAACTACGCAAGAACATTGATGAGAATCTAGCAAAGGGATTTTTCAAACACTCAAAGTCTCCAGCAGGGGCCCCTATTTTATTTGTAAAGAAGAAGGATGGGACTCTTCGGATGTGTGTAGACTATCATGGATTGAATAAAGTCACTATAAAGAATAGATACCCTCTATCACTCATATCAGACCTCTTGGAATGCCTTGGAAGAGCAAAGCTCTTCACAAAGATTGACCTTCGAGGAGCTTACAACCTTGTCAAGATCAGAGAAGGAGACGAATGGAAGACAGCATTTCGAACAAGGTATGGGCACTTTGAATATGTAGTTATGCAATTTGGTCTCACGAATCTCGATGATATCTTGATATTCTCCAAAAATCTAGAGGATCATGAATATCATGTAAAGATAGTCCTAGAGAAACTAAGAGAAAAAGGGTTATATGCAAAATTGGAGAAGTGCTCTTTCCATCAGGTAGAAGTGGAGTTTCTAGAATACATTGTATCAGAGAAATGAATCTTTATGGATCCTAAGAAAATAAAGACAATCCTTGATTGGCAACCACCTTCCTGCGTTCAAGATGTACAATGTTTTTTAGGGTTTGCCAATTTTTATAGGATATTCATAAGAGATTACTCGAAGATAGTGATGTCTCTTACCAAGCTTACAGGAAACTCAAAATTCTCATGGACCAAAGAAGCAAAAAAAGCCGTTCAGACCTTGAAATTAGCATTAACCACTACTCCAATTCTAGTCCCTCTTGATTCTAGCAAGCCCTTCTTCCTAGAGACAGATGCATCAAATTATGCCCTAGGGGCCATCTATCCCAATATGGAGATGATGGACACCTACATCTAGTTGCATATCACTCAAGGAAATTTTCCCTTCTAGAGATTAATTATGAAATCCATGATAAAGAACTTCTTGCCATAGTAGATTCATTTGATACCTGGCATCACCATCTAGAAGGAGCAGCTCATAGAGTTACTATGTATACAGATCACAAGAACTTGGAGTATTTTATGATCACCCACATCCTCAATAGAAGGCAATCTCAATGGAGTAACTTTCTATCTAGGTTCAACTTTATCATCACCTATCGTCCAGGATGTCAATAATGTCAGCCAGATGCCTTGTCCAGAAGATCTTACTTTGCACCAAAGAAGGGTGAAGAGGCCTTTGCAGTACCTCCCAAATACATTTTCTCGACTTGCAAAGTGGCACATCCAAACATAGTTTAGAGTCGATGATAGCTTAGTACCCATTCAAATTCAAATGTTTTGCTCTTTTTTCAAGTAGTTGGTTCCAATAATTTTTAGTTTATTGGAGATCTCATCTTGCAAGATTTGTAATGATTTAAATTTTACTAGAATCATAGAAGATTTGGCTTTTTCCATTAAGAAAGAGTGCTCAACTTTTATGTTATAACAATTTTGGACATGGATTTTGCAATTTCGACACTCCTTTAAAATGTTTCATGGAAGTTTGTTTCTACTCCTTAACTTCCACAATACTCCACAATCAACTAGCGAGGACTAGAAATATCAACTAGTAGTTTAGATTAGCATTAGTCACTTGAAATCATTATAATTGCAAGAGTTATAAGAGCACATACTTTGTCTATAGGGGTTTTCCCATAGAGAATCCATACTCAATGCTTGTATTCTTAATGAGGTGAGTGATGCCTACCTTGAAATCTGATCATATGTATTTTTTTGGGCAAGATCACAAGTGTGTCAAGATGGATGTACATGGGTGAGTGCACATTCACATGCACCACTTGCATTGTTGTTTTTGTCGACTCCATTCACATAGATGCACCATGATGGCGTAGGGACATTTATGTGTGTTTCATTGAGTATGAAAAAGTATACTATGCACCTAGACATAAGAATTGCAGAATTCAATGGTCCAAATGATTGATTAGGTACATAGATTGAGAAGAATCTCAACATAAAAACTTTTAATAATCTAGTTAAGAAGGACATTATATGTAATGATAATTCCAAGGAATGAATGAAGTTATAAAAAGTTTAAGTTTCATAAAACTTAAAGATTTGCAAAGATACTAAGTTGAATAAAAGAAGGCAAGAGTTGGCTACACAAGTTGGCATAACTTCAATAGAAATTACATCTTATGACTTCAAGTATTAAACTATACATGTAAGAAATCTACAACTATGGCATGATTTATCAAAGTATTAATAAAAGCTTAATCTAAATATCACTTGAGATAAATGGTGAAGCATACACTGTTTAACCATAAGTAAACCTTTTGGAAGGGATCCATTAGATGGGTTTCATTAGGAAGCATCAACATGTTCTTTAAATTTCCAAGTGATTATTATCTAGGCATATGCATTAGCTTTATGGTCTAGAGTAAAGATCCCATAAGTTGGAGTACTCAAAGATTAAGTGGATAAAGAGACTTCCAATTAAAGAATATAAACGGTAATCTCAGGGCGCACAAGAATGTGACCAAGGGCACACATGTAGATTCTATCTTGGTAATATCACTTGAGATAAATGGTGAAGCATACACTGTTTAACCATTAGTAAACCTTTTGGAAGGGATCCACTAGATGGGTTTCATTAGGAAGCATCAACATGTTCTTTGAAATTCCAAGTGACCATCTAGGCATATGCATTAGCTTTATGGTCTAGAGTAAAGATCCCACAAGAAGTTGGAGTACTCAAAGATTAAGTGGATAAAGAGACTTCCAATTCAAGAATATAAACGGTAATCTCAGGGCGCACAAGAATGTGACCAAGGGACACACATTTAGATTCTATCTTGGTACCTAAGACTAAGTATGTTAGACATATACATATGCATGTACACATACATATACATGTACATGTACATGTACTGATATTATACTGATACTGATACATGATACCATACACATACATCACATATATGATACATGTACATGTACTGACACACACACATACACACACATAAACACACGTACACACATACACATACACACACACACATATACATACTCATACACATACACACATATACACTTGTATCTGACGAAGGTGAAGGTGAAACTACCATCATCCCCTGAAACATGTAAAATTCGTTCACTCTTCCCCAAGAGTCAAATTATATATCGCAGTCGTTAACATTTTAGGAAGTTTGTTATGAAAATACGTAAATAATCCCCACATGATTAGAAAATGTGCATACTTGCACGAATAAAACCTTAAAATTTGCAATCCAACGTGATATATGTCATATTGTAGTTCCTACAGCATAAAGAGTTATACCTGTCTTACCGAAGATGTGTATCGAAATTTTTATCAGATCCAACAAACAAAGACTACGACGTGAGAAGCCCTGATATAATAAGCATCCAAGTTGTCCCATATCGGAATAGAAACACTTATATCTTAACATAGATGGTAAGGCCAAGTTAGACTAAGGTCTAAGCAAAAAAACCATTTGAAACATACTTCCACGAACGGCCAAAACCACTTTGAAACATGCACATCCACGAACACTTCCGGTCTCCATGTTGTAGTCTTCTTGTACATGAATCACTCAGATAAGAGTCTTGATTTCAGTATGAATCAGTGGAACATTCCCTTGTGCACAGTGTCTTCAACAATAACTAAATTGGCATGTCAAAAACCACGAATTTTGGAACTCTGATGATTAGTACATGAAGCAAGTATGAGCTTCATTGAACTTTAGTGGATTTGAATATGACACGACCAAGTGTAATTCAAAGTGTGCTACGCTGAAACGAGATGTGTTTTCTTGTTTCACCTTCTGTTCCGGTCAGGTTCAAAACTTTGCCCGTAAAGCACCAACAAAATCACCAATTTTACAATCATAAGTTCACACAATGACTTGCAAGCCAGATCCATCATTCCAGAACATGCGTTATGAATCATGATTATCGCTGGAGAAACAAGCACTAGAATTGTAGCTATATATCCAAGCCCCATAAAGGTGTCATATGCATCATATCATATTCCGTGCCCTGTTCCGATAAGGATCAAAACTTTGCCGAGAAAAGAGCCCACCAAACTCGCCAATTTTATGACATCATGTTTCACCCTCAGCTCCGATTAGGTTGAAAGCAGTCCATGGAAGACACCAACAAAACCACCGAATCTCAACTATAATATCACATGATCACATGATAGATCTTTCCGTGACAATAACCACTAACAAAGATGACCACGAATTTTGGAACCCTCATGATTAGTACATGAAGCAAGTATGAGCTTCATTGAACTAAAGTGGATTTGAATATGACAACCATGTATAATTCAGAGTGTGCTACGCTGAAACGAAATGTGTCTTCTTGTTTCACCTTCAGTTCCGGTCAGCTTCAAAAGTTTGCCCAAAAAGCACCAACAAAATCACCAATTTCCAACTATAATTTCACACAATCAATTGCAAGCCAGAAACATCATTCCAAAACAACATGCGTTGTGATTATCGCTGGAGAAACAAGCAGTAGATATGTGGATATATATCCAAGCCCCATAAAGGTGACATGCATCATATCATATTCCATGCCCTGTTCCGATTAGGATCAAAACTTTGCCCAGAAAAGAGCCCACCAAACTCACCAATTTTATGACATCATGTTTCACCCTCAGTTCGAAAAGCAGTCCATGGAAGACACCAACAAAGCCACCGGTTCTTAACTATAATATCACATGATCACATGATATATATTTCCATGACAATAACCACTGGGGAAGATGACCACTAATTTTGGGACCCTCATGATTAGTACATGAAGCAAGTATGAGCTTCATTGAACTATAGTGGATTTGAATATGACAACCAAGTGTAATTCAAGGTGTGCTACGCTGAAACGAGACGCGTCTTCTTTTTTCACCTACAGTTCCGGTCAGGTTCAAAACTTTGCCCAAAAAGCACCAACAAAATCACCAATTTCCAATTATAATTTCACACAATCAATTGCAAGCTAAATACATCATTCCAAAACAACATGTGTTATGATAATTGCTGGAGAAACAAGCTGTAGATTGTGGCTATATATCCAAGCCACATAAAGGTGTCATATGCATCATATCATATTCCATGCCCTGTTCTGATTAGGATTATCACTAACTTTCTGACATCCATTTCATCCACGGTTCCGATTAGGTTGAAAGCTGTCCATGCAAGACACCAACAAAACCACCGATCCTTAATTTTAATATCACATGATCACATGATACATCTTTCCATGACAATAACCACTGACCAAGCTGACCGGCAGAGAGACCAAACATTCCAAATTAATAAATGGGCCGCAAACTGCTATGTTATTTAAAGAAACAAGCAAAAATGTTGTAGCTATCACTAAAGAGCTGTAAAATACATCTGAGGCATTAACATGCGCACAAAACACATGCCTGCAAATGGGTGAATATAAATTCAATCATACACCAGACCCACGTTCGTCGCATAAGAAATACACCTAAACAGTATATATGATAAGAAATACACCTAAACAGTATATATGAGACGCATAAAGGTGGCTATATATCCAAGCCACATAAAGGTGTCATATGCATCATATCATATTCCATGCCCTGTTCTGATTAGGATTATCACTAACTTTCTGACATCATGTTTCATCCACAGTTCCGATTAGGTTGAAAGCTGTCCATGCAAGACACCAACAAAACCACCGATCCTTAATTTTAATATCACATGATCACATGATACATCTTTCCATGACAATAACCACTGACGAAGCTGACCGGCAGAGACAGACCAAACATTCCAAATTAATAAATGGGCAGCAAACTTTTGAAAAGCAAGCTATGTTATTTAAAGAAACAAGCAGCAATGTTGTACATATCACTAAAGAGCTGTAAAATACATCTGAGGCATTAACATGCACACAACACATGCCTGCAAATGGGTGAATATAAATTCAATCATACACCAGACCCACATACGTCGCATAAGAAATACACCTAAACAGTATATATGAGACGCAACAGGGTACCAATGTTTAACATGAATCTCTTAGCTTGATACCACTCAATTTCAGACCGCATGAAGATGACAAAAGCTAGCTTGACAAACAACACAAATGTGCATGAAACAAAACGGTCACCTGTGACGAATTCAAATCAAACTTCATGGAACACCTCACTGAAAGATTAAGAAAGAAATATGGTAAAGCTAGAAAAGAACCTAGTCAGTACCACATGTGAAACTCATACTGTTAGCGAGTACACTTTTAAACTAAGTGAAGAGTGTAGATTCAAAACCAGTGAACAATAACAATGCACACAAAAAATACCCAACTCAGATCAGAGTTCGACACAAAACTAGTGACAATTTTCTGAAAAATTGATCAACCACTAATAGCCACAGATAGGTATTCGTGCATGGTTCATAATTGCATTGATCCAGATTCCAGATGAAAATCCATGCACAGTACAAATATACATATACACATTGACAGCCAATCACATACGATCACACCAATTATAAAGTGTTTGAGCTGTTAAGATAACAGTTATATTGAAGTTAATCCACTAAACTAAACAAGTGAGAAAAATTAAAAAGCATCTCAATTCGAGTAGAACACTTGGAGAAAGACAAGCAAATCCTATAAGTGTAAAAAGAAACTCGCCCAGTTTGAACATCAAACATAAAAGACCGTGGGTAGCAGAATGTTAACTAGCTTGAGTAGATATATCGATACTGATGATTCCCGAAACAGAAAATGGACATAATCAAGCAAAGACAGTAAACACACATTCCGGAATGGACATCATCAAGCAAGACAGTGAACGATCTTCATTCCACAAGAGCCGCACAAGGGAAACTTAAAATCCGCACTACACTTCTTACGGTGAAACTACAAGACAACAATTATCAATCCAAGTGAATCCCATACTCTCTAACATCACATAAGCAGCACTCGGAAGAAGCAACATTTCACTCATTAGCTGGCGTTAAGACAGCTAACAAATACAAGCGCTATCACATAGCAGTGTGAAAGTCCACAACTTGTGATTAACAACATTTCAACTCAGTCGATCAATATGCAAGGACAAACAAAACCCAATACATGATCACTTCCATTTCATTTTCATGAAAAAGACCGCGGGTAGAAGAGAGCAAGCCAGCTCGAGTAGATAGATTAATGAAGTTGATTTCCCCAGCGGAACATGGCCATACTTAGAGAGACAGTAAACAAAGAAAATTCTTCATTCGGGAACAGCAACACAAAGGAAACTTCCAAAGACTGTACTGTACTATGAGACAAGATACGTTTGGACACCCAGAAACCATTAAGCACATGAAAGTACAAGACAACAATCTTCAATTCTAGTCAATCCCATTCTCTACCATCACATAAGCAGCGATCAGACGAAAGAAGCAACATTTAGTTCAATAGCAGGCACCTGACAGCCAAAAAGTACACAGCGACATTGTACATCAGAGCGGAAGAGCACGCCTTGCAATTGACAAATTAAAACACTTCAAATCGGCCGGTCGATATGGGAGCACAAATCCGACCGGATGCATAATCACTTTCCTATCATTAAAATCCAGATCACAATACATTCCTTGATGCTAAGTAGAAACAAATAACCGTGCCTAATGTCAGTGGTTTTTCGGCAAGAAACACTTAAACAGTAAAAGACAATAGCGACAGACGTGACCTGATGTACCAAAAGAAATAAGCTTGACAATAAACTCAGAGATGGAGACGTGAATAAACTGGAATTTAATTAGCAGGTATCATTTCTCGTATTCAAAAACAAGCTAAGGATCTCCATATACTCAGCAAGGAATTTTTAAGTTCTCTCCATTGCAATGTAGATCATTAACATGCTACTAGATAAAGCTACTTAGATCTCTGCCTCATCTTTCTACGCTTTCTCTTCAATCTGCGCATTCTTTTCTTCTTCCACTGCAGAAGCACGGAATCAGAAGAAACAGGTCACATTACATACAAGCATACGAGTAAAATAGAAACATACTGCCACAGTTTGAGAAATGAACAGGTTAGTCCGCAGAATACACAAGGCTATCAAGACGTTATAGTGTTTATCCGAGGCGAACTGCACCATACCTTAGCTCTCATCTTAAAGATCTTCGCCTGAAAATCGAACTACGCTGGCTTCAGAGAAGTAATGCTGTGGAACCCTAGCCCGGTATTTATGATTAGGCACAGTGATTTCACCGTAGCCTATCTTTTTTTTAGATGAAAAAATTATCTACACGAACTTTAGCTCCACATGTTCGGCCCACGAAAACCTCGTCAAAAGATTATCATGAATGGCTAGCTGTTTATGAAGATGTGGTGTATCTTTTATACCCTCTTTGCGTGTCTAGACTCTTATCTTGTTTGTGAAATAGGGAAGTCGATTACCCCTCCCCTCAGTGCTTTCATATAACATCTTCTGATAGGCTGTTGTTGTTTTTTATAGTGAGAACTTGCTCTATCCTAGTAAGGCTATCTCTAAACTTTCTCTCTAATTTGATGTCCTCTCAAAATTTGAAACTTTAGTGTAATCCTCTAGGCCAATTCTTCCTAGAATCCTTCCTAGAGTGCGGAATCGAACGTATTTCTTGTTGTGGTATGTGTTTTTCCACCTATAGTTCATATTCATAGTGCCTTCCTATTTCAACTTGTTTCAAACATAACAAATTGTCCTTTATAACTTTGAGATTCTACTATTTTCTTTCATAAAGGAAAATGTAAGTATAAAGTCTTCATGTCCTTTCAACCTTGGAGTGCCTATGAAACAAAAACTACAAAAGTACGTATTTACAATCCATGTCTAAGAAAAGGCGTGATGCAAACAATCATTAGGAAACTAGAAATAGAACTTTATGAAGGATGATAAATTACAAGTATGCAAATGACAAAGATAGCAATAAACAATTGAAGAAAAGCAAACAAGTATGAATGAGAATGGAAAAATACATTCTTGGACATGGCCAAAGAAGATTGATTATTGATGTGAATGCATATAGAAGGTTCCTACCAATGTTAAGAATCAAAGCCATATGGCCTTTTGTGCTAGAAAAAAAGATGCTTGGTACTCTCTTTCCATGGATGAAAGAGCAACAATTGGTTGCTTCTTACTTTCCCAAGAAATGGGACTTGAGCCAAGCAAGAATATGTATTCTAAAGTGGAATGGTGAGAGCATGGATCTCTAGCCCAACCAAAATTAGAATGCTCAATGAGATCAATGCCCCCTCTATACCAACGACCATGATTTCAAGTGGAAGCCAAGTGTATTAATAGGCTCTAAGAAACTTGCTAGTGATTCTGACAAAATTCATGGAAGAATTACTAAGAACACATATTGCATAGGAGGTGCTAGTTCTAGTGTTAGGTAAGTAAAGTAAAGACCCAACAAAATGTTTGGTGTCATGCACATCCACGAGCTAGGTCATATCCTCCAAACTAAGCTTGATATTGGGTTCTAAAAGATGAAAACAATATTTCTTTTGAAAAATAAATATACCCTCATGTAGTTGTCAAAGCTCCATGCCTAGGAAGTGGTGAAGTAAACCAAGACTAGTCGTGGAATACTCTTTATGAAGTTGGTACATGAGAAGCTTTATGTGATCCATAGTAAGACCACTCAAGATAAAGTCATCTACATAAAAGATGATGACAACCAGTGAATCATGTTAATGTATAAACAATTCCCATCTACAAATTTATGAAGACAACATACATGGTTTTTAATATTGATGACTTGAAATCCTTCAACTTGATCCACATCGACTTCTTTTTTAGGGTCATCATTCAAGATGGCATTCTTCACATCAAACTGATACAAGGGCCAATGAAAGTGAGCATTGAGTGCAAGCATAGTGTGCATAGTAGTGAATCAAGTTGTAAGTGCAAAGTTTTCCTCATGGTCAATGTCATGTTTTTGTTTGCATCCCTTAGCTACCAAGCAGGTTTTGTATTTTTCCAAAGTACTATTAGATTTGTACTTGACCTTATTAACCCACCCTAACAAAGTAAGGACTCTACTAACCCACCAAGAAGAAGTGTTCTTCACCTCCTAACCATATCATATATAGCTCTAGGTTATGGGGTACTCTCTAGGAAAGTGTACATATTTGTGCCACTTGTCCTAGTTCTCTAAAGTCACTACAAGAGATTAGGGGGTACAAAAATGGGAATTGTCACTCATGCAATGTGGAGAAAATGAAGCATCACATAAGCAATGCATGTGAAATAAAAAAATGTATTAGTTGCATAAGCGACAGTTAAGCAACATTGCACTTTAGTGACACTGGCAAACTGCATGTTGCAAGAAACTAAGAATTACGAGCACCACGTGCTAGAGAGATGACTCTCCTCCCAATCGTCTACCTCTATATATAGCTCTCTCTAAGGAGCTACCTTCTTGGGCACATGAATAATTACCATCCATGTGCCGGCCATGTAACTGCATGTGTGCCAAGTGTCTAGTTAACTCGAGTTAACTCAAGTCGATGCTTCTAAAAGGTTCTAGATCTCTTTGGGCAAAATACTCTCCCCATGTACCCGATGGGGATTGAACTCAAGACCTCCTCCTTCACACCCTTGAGACTTAACCACTAAGCTAAGTGGATCACTTGTTTACAAGAGCACATGACTTCCTACTAAGTCTAAGCTCGAGATCTTTGATCATACACAGGTGACCAAACGGTGTTCGATTTCAGATATGTCTGAACCGACTGGACCCTTAGAGCTATACAAATACCATAGGCAACCCTCGAGCCTCATGTTCTTAAACCGAAAGAACATGGTCATTTTCTAAACTAGAAGAACATGTCTCATCTCTGTGGTGGGATCCCTGCCCAAATCATTCAAAACACTCTTTGGCTTTGCACTTTGATAAACTGGTCAAAGTACAAAGTAGTGAATGAATAATAAGGGTGGATCTAAAAATATCCTTATCCTTTTTACTTGTTTCTTGATGTGTGTGCGAAGCACAAACATGAAAAATGGATGGATTACAATTACTAGTATGTTTTGTGCATGATTGATGCATGGCCTTAGTAATTTAAGTGGGAGTTCTTATCCTTATCAAGACTTTGAAAAATCTTGATTCACTTGATTTTGATTTGGAAAACTTGAAGTGTAACTGACCCAAACATCAAACTTGGATGTTTATATAATGGTTTATTTTCAACCAATATTTACTTGATTTTTTTTTCCACCCAACTGGAGGACTACTTTGTCCTAATGGGCTTGAAAATCCTACGTAAATTGTAGGAGAAAATTTACCATTTATTTTGGGTCAATCGTACTATAACTTGACCAATTCAAATTCAAAATGAAAATCACCCAACTTAGGATAATTTTCTCAAAGAATTTATCTTTATGTTCTTGGGAATTTTCAATCTAATAAGCAATTCCTAACTTCTCTATTCTAGAGTTTATTGGACTCTAGAAAGTCATTAGAGTTATGCTAGAGAACTGGAAGCAAACTCAAATGAATAAGTCAATTTTGGACTTATCATCTTTTGAAGATTGAAAAGGTTCTTATACAGAACATCTATCTGGGATGTGTAATTTAGTTTCTTGATTCTAATCGGTTAACCCTGGACTTTTATTAAAAGAATCAAATATCGTATCCAAGTCAAATACAAAAGATTCAGAAAGCGAAAAGAAAGAACTAAAACTATGTACAACCAATTCAAACTTCAAAGATATGTATACTTTCTATGAGTCAAGTTCTAGATGACTGGAGACTTTAACTTCGCAAAGATCTGTTTCAACAAGGTATTGAAGCATTTTGTCTATCTTTAAGAGAAATAAATTGGATTCTCAAAAAGATTCAGAGCAGATCTAAAATATCATCCAACCACAAGATACTAGTGTGGTATCCAACATCAATGTGTCGACCCATTGAGGTTCTATTGATGAATTTTTACTCGAATAATGCTTCACTTGAGACTAAGTTCATGCCTATATACAATCTTTGTGACTCCTTATTGGGAATGCAATTCTTGTGCATTTCTTCGAGTCAAAGGATTGAATTTACCAAGTTATACTAGGAACTTGGTGCTTGACTTAGTCAATTCATTCCTTAGTTGAAAGGGCCTTTTCAATGTCAAAGTCCTATTTTTTGCATAAGTTTATCAAATATTTATGTATCATTAACACTTTAGCTTGAAGTGTTCCAAGAATATCTTGGAAGTTACTTTGTATCTTCTTACGTACTTGATCTTGAAGTATCTCGAGATCATTATATTATCCTCCTTGAATTTAAATTTCTTTGAGTTTTAATTCCCTTGAGAATCAAATCTAACTTCAAGATCCATTCTAGGGCTAAAAGAGAATTATCATCCCATTGTCCAATGTCCCATACCATCTTTTCTACATCATTATGAATATAAAATATGGTGTCCCATACCCACCTATTGTATATTCACATTGACATGTGAGTGATATTTATCCTGAAGTCTAAACATATCTTGATAGGGGTACCTTCTCTCTTCAATTCTTTAAAAGAATTTTGAAGTTTCATGCATTACTTGTAACTTGATATTCTAGGTTTCGATTCCTTCACACAATTATTTTACGATCTCGTGCACTACAAGAATAAAGGGGGTGTAGTGATGCCCCCAATTGAAAAAAAAAGTGGGGAAAGTCGCTTATGCAATGATGGCATCAGATGGCATCACATACACGATGCTCCAAAAGAGAAATAAAAAAAATAAATCAATTGCATCAAATAAGCAATGATGAGCATCGCATAAGCAACACATATGTTTGTCGTCGATGTGTGCATCGACTTTTAGCAACTATGTTAGCAATGATTGCACACTGGATGTGATGCTATAGTGTTGTCGAAGTGATGCTCCACGAATTTGAAAAAAAACATTGATTTCTCCCGGCACATTTGTGCCGGGATCAAGTGACAGAGTGAACGCGTGAACGAGAGCGAATGAGTGAAGGAGCGATCGAACGAGCAAAGGTACATGCACATACATACACACATATGCATACACACACATGCACACATATACACACACATACGTATGCACATATACACACAAAATCATACACACACATAGACATATACACATATAGATACTTGCACATATACATACACATACATATACACACACATGCATACACATGCGTATGCATACATACATAGACACATGCTTACACACATGCACATACACACACATATACACATACACGAATGCACACATACATGATATGCATACACACACATTTACAAATGCACACGTGCATACACATATAGATACTTGCACATATACACCTATACACATACACATATACATACACATACATACACATACATACACATACATACACTCAAAAAGACACACACACATACACTCACAAAGACACACACACATACACTCACATGCATACATACACACATATGCATACACATGCATATGCATACATACATAGACACATGTATACACACACATGCACATACACACATGTGCATACATACGTGCATTCGTACACACATGCATATGTATACATACATACACACATGAATATGTATCTATACATAACACAAGCACATACACACACACATATGCATGCACACACATACATATATACACATACACATATATACACACACATAGACATACACATAGACACACATATACACTCATAGATTACATGCATACATACATATACACACATACACATACACATATAGATACTTACACATACATACACACACATGCACATGCACATATAGATACTTACACGGACATACACACACATAGACATGCATATACATATACATATACACATACACATACATACACACAGATAGATACACATACACTCACATGCATACATACACTCATATGCATACATACACACACATGCATATGCATACATACATAGACTGTCAGACATTGATCCATAGGGATCAGTGCATGTGATCCACAGGGATCCGTCTATATGATCCACAGGGATCAGTTCATGTGTGTGAGGGACAAGGGCCAGCTAGCCAAGGTCCCACGCTCGGGGGATACCCTAAGGTACTTTGGTAGTAATGATATACTCTAAGAATAGCAATGATCTGGAATAGTCTAGTGTGAACATGTGGCCATCATGCAATACTTATTCCCATTACTACCAAAGCAGTTCCCATTACTACCAAAGTACCTTAGGGTATCCCTTGGGCGTGGGACCTTGGCTAGTTGGCCCTTGTCCCTCACTCACATGAACTGATCCCTGTGGATCATATGGACTGATCCATGTGGATCAATGATCCCTGTGGATTACATGCACTGATCCCTATGGATCAATGTCTGACATAGACATGCATACACACACATGCACATACATACAAATGTATACACACACATACATACACACATATACACACATACATAAAAGCACACATATGCATACACACTAATACACATATAGATACTTGCACATATATGTACACATAGATAGACACACACTCACACTCACATGCATACATACACACACATGCATATGCATACATACATAGACACATGTATACACACACATGCACATACATACATATGCATACACATAGATACATACACATATATGCACATATACAGACACAAATGCACTTTACAAACACATGCATCACATACATACACACACATGCACATACACGCATGCATACATATACACATATATACACAACATACATACATATGCATACACATACATACATATGCATACACATACATACATATGCATACACATACATACATGTATACATACACACACATATACATACACACATAGAGACACACAAATATACATACACACACATACACATACACACATACATACATATGCATACACAATGCACATGCATATGCATACATATATACATACATGCATACACATACATAATCACCCACATACACATATACATATACTCACATACACATCTACATCTACATACAGATATTATGGATCGTAGTAGAGAGAAAGGTGAAACTTAGTCTCATAAAGAATCGTATGAGAGGGAACGTTCCACCTGATTCCTTAGGGGTTGTCATGCATGAGTATGCAGACATACCTGATGAGGAATTAGATTTTACCATACAGATGCTTATCCAGTGCCCAGAGTAAGGCTCCTTTATGCCTCCATTTGCAGGAAGAGATTTGTCAGCCCATAGGTATGTTTTTTTCATAAATTAATATTTTTTATGATATTATAACACATGTTTTTATTCATTTTTATCTATTTATTTTCAGGACACCTCTACCAATTCCAACTCGTGTGAGCATAGCAGAGGTGCCTATGAGGACATGCATAGGTAGTCTAGGGCTAGAGTGCGACATAGAACCTAAGGGAAATATAGTATATATGAGGCATGGGTTGGAGTCTAAAAGAAAAAAATGAGAGCTTTATGTGACTCCTACCTATGTTTTGTTCAATTGAAATGGAAGTAAGTACAACTTTACATATAAATTGAGATAAATATTTTATGTTTTACTTATATGATTTTTTTCTTTTGTAGTGAGTTTTATGCAAGAGATAAAAAGTATGTACTTAGTCCATTGGAAATAGAATTTGGCACTTGCTGGTCACATAAATGGTGTTTGAAAGAGATGCAGATAATTATGGCACATCGTCATGATAATGCACGGTATGCATTGCTTTTATTTGTTGTATTTATGTGTGTATCTATATAAATAACACATAGACTATAGTAAATTGACTTGAGTTTTGAGTTTGTCATGTTTGCCATATGGTTGAAGTATATATACACATTGCATCTAGTCTTCCCACCACCTACTAGAGAGATGTCCCAACATTATGCCTCTATATATATAGCTACTCAAATCAATGAGGACCATAATACATATAAAAATATATACATATCATGTATACACACACACACACACACACACACACACACACATATATATATATATATATATATATATATATATATATATATATATATATATATATATATATATATATATATATATATATATATATATATATATATATATAACACATAATAAAATACATACACATCACACATACATGCCTACATGCACCCATATATACATATACATGGATACATTATTATAAGCACACTTTGCATATATCACACAAATGCACATGCATACATATACGTGTGCATGCTAAACATTCATATACATACATACACATGAAATACACATATATGCATACTAACACATGTATATATATAACACATATGAATACACATACATATATATGCACATATATATATATATGTATATGAGAGGAATTTCCTCCTCGAAAATAGAGCTATATATAGAATTTTAGGCATACCCCCGAGCTTCATGTTCTAACTTAAAAGAACATGTTTTCATCTCTGTAGTGGGATTCACCTATATTCTAGTTGAATAAAGGAGAAACTATTGTCTGATACCCATTCAAATTATTCAAGTTAACAATAGATAATGATCCCTTTTTTATGGGAAATTTCTACCTTCATGCTCAGCTCAAAATCAATCAACCTTCAAAATAACCTATAAAAATAAAAAAATATCGTTATTATGTGTTTGAAAAAATATTGAACTATATCATAAAAAGTAAAATCTTTTTTTACCTGTTTGCATCTCTTTTGTCATAAGTATCCAAGGAGTAGGTGCATAAGTCGATTTCTATCAAAACTTGGCCATAACAAGTCCCTCTTGATGCTATTATCTCAACAAGCCGATTTCTTTCTCTAGACAAGCTCCTCTTGATGCTATTGTCTTGATGCCAACATCTCATCAAGGTGAATGCATGGAATCCAGGACAATGCATATCATCTAACAGAAGGTTCTTGTTGTGTCAATACAATACAACTTCCTAAAGACGGTCTATGGATCTGTGGAATATATCATCTCGTATATCAAGAGCTCAAAATGAAGATGAAGTCAAACTTTGTATCAAGCTTTAAGCATCAACGAGCTTTCATGGAGAGTGTTGATGATGATACTGAGATACCATACATTGTGCTTCCTAAGAGGACTAGATCACATGATGGGTCATACGAGGAACAACAAAGGGTGGATCATTGCATGTTAGAAAGCATTGAGATTCACAAGAGAAAGGTGGATCAATGCTTTCAAAAATTGAGTAGAGGTGAGGAAGAACATGATAGGTCTATTGATATGAAGAAGAAAGAGGCAAATGAGATTGTATAGCTTGAAGAGAAAATAGATTCATTAGGGATGAAAGCTAAGGATTTATATGGAGTTAACATGTCGAATAGATTCAATGAGATTCGATATGTTAACTCCCTGTATTCACTCGTAATGACTCTATTTCCCCTTCAAGCTGTACAATCTCATCCACCTTTTTCTTCTTCATATCAATAGCTGATCATCTTCTTCCTCACCTCTACTCAATTCTGAAAGCATTGATCCACCTTTCTCTTGTGAATCTCGATGCTTTGCAAAATGCACTAACGCACTCTTTGTTGTTCCTTGTATGACCACCATGTGGTCCAATCCTCTTAGGAAGCACAACATATGGTATCTCAATATCATCATCAACACTCTCCAAGAAAGCTTGTTGATGCTTAAAGGTTGGTACAAGATTCAACTTGATCTTTGCTTTGAGCTCTCGATATATGAGATGATATATTCCACATATCCAAAGACCTTTTTCAGGAAGTTGTATTGTATCGATACAACAAGAAACTTTTGTTAGTTGATATGCATTGTCTTGGATGCCATTGATGTTGATGAGATAATGACATCAAGACAATATATAATTATTGATGCCATTGACCTCTGATTGATTAGAATCTAATTGTGTAGCAAATAAAGGTACTAGATATTAATAATATACACATATTCACATATACACAAATAGACATTCTGAAATATAAATACACATAGAAAACTATAAATGTATAACATATGTATATGTGTATGTATTTAGTATGTATGTGTGTATATATAATATGTGTAGATATGTGTATGTGTGTGTATGTATGTATGTGTAAATGTATGTATATATGTATGTGTAAGTGTATACATATATGTATGTGTATGCATGTATGTTTGTATGTATGCATGTGTATGCGTGGATATTATGTATGTGTATGTGTGGGTATGTATATATGTGTAAGTGTATGAATATGTGTATGTGTATGCATGTATCTATGTATGTATGTGTAAGTATTTGTATGTATATGTAAGTGTATGTATGTATGTGTATGTGTATGCATGTATGTGTGTGTATGTGTAAGTATGTATGTATAGGTGTAAGTATGTATGTGTAAGTGTATGTATGTGTGTCTATTATGCATGTTCTGATGTTTTTTTTTGTTTGAGATTAAAATAATAGGAGATATTGTATGGTAGAACAAAATAAGAGAAGACCTAACATTCCACCTAAGACATGGGAGTTTTTTTGCACACAGCTACATCTTCAAGGATCATTTTCTCAACAGAAGGTATACAAATTAATAGTTTACATTACTATGACTTATAATTCTTGTATATTTTATAAATGTTTTATATTTAATCTATGTATTTTTGATTCATTAAATAAATGTAGGCGCTACTGCAAAGAAGAGAGTTGAGTCAGGTCATACGTCACATGTAGGCCAAATGGGCCATCATGGTTTTGTAGCTATATTTGTAAGTATATACATTATTGAAAGTATATTTTTTATTTTAGTTAAAACACTAATCATTAATCTTTTTTATTTATTTAAATATAACAAAAGGATTATGGTCGATGTCCTACGAAAAAAGGAAATCAATTTTGCTACACATTGTGGATATCAATGTATGAGTGAGTATATGCAAGATCATCCAAATGCTTTTGTAAGTATTACTAATTTTCATATAATTATTTTATTTTTATTGATATTTTATATGTTTTATTTATTTATGTTTGTTATATGTAATACAAGAGTATTATGGAAAGGCAGATATGGATGAGGTGGAGAGACAACCACAAGTAGAACGATTTGGATTGTTACAGATTGCTCACACCTCTACACATGATGCCACTACAGATACATCATATCATGCGGATGATCGTGATGATGAGGTTGATCATGATGATGATCACGATGATTAGAACTTACATGATGATGTGGATGATGATGATCAGGATTATTGATATATTACATTGGATATATATTTTACATTGATATGCATATTTCTTTTATATCTATTATATTTTCTCATTCCAATTATGTTTTGAATTGTGTCTATGGTACTAATCAATGAAAAGTCTTGTTTGAATGATTTTTATTGATGTTTATATTTAACATGTATTTTATTACTTTATTTATATATTTCATTCATATTATATATGTGTTTATGTATATATATATATATGTGCATGTATATGTGTGTATGTGCATGTGTATATGTGTGTTTATGTGTATGTGTGTGTATGTATATATGTATGTATGTATGTATGTATGTATGTATGTATGTATGTATGTATGTATGTATGTATGTATATATGTATATATATATATATATATATATATATATATATATATATATATATATATATATATATATATATATATATGCATATGTATGTTGTGTGTGTAGGTGTATATGTAGGTATAAGTATGTGTTAATGTGTGTATGAGTATGTGTGCATGTGTATATATAAGTGTATGTGCATATATGTGTGTACATGTGTGCATGTGTGTATATATATATATATATATATATATATATATATATATGTGTGTGTGTGTGTGTGCACATATGTATGTTGTGTGTGTATGTGTATATGTAGGTATATGCATGTGTATATATATGAGCATGCATGTGCATGTGCATGCATCTTCATATGCATCCATGTGTATGTGCATGCATGTGAATATGCATATGCATGTGTATAAGTATGTGTTAATGTGTATGTGAGTATGTGTATATGCAATAATGCATGCATGCATGTTCTTTTATGTGTTTGTAGATATTTTTGTGCATATGCACACGTATGTGTGTATGTGTATGTGTATGTGTATGTGTATGTGTATGTATAGTGTAAGTGCATGTGTAAGTCTATGTGTATGTATATGTGTGTGTGTATGTGCACGTGTATGTGTAAGTGTATGTGTATGTATATGTTTATGTATGTGCATATGTATGTGTGTGTATATATGTGAGCATGCATGGTCATGTATATGTGAATGAGTAAGTGTGAGTATGTTAGTTAATGAAAATAAAACAATTTAAATGATATACAGCCATGGAAAATTACACTTACAATAATTAGCCATATTTTATGATTGGTGAACTTTTTGAATAACCTGTAATAAAGAGAGAGAGAGAGAGAGAGAAGATAGAGAGATCAAAAGAGATGAACAAAAATGAAAAAGAGAGAAAGAAAGAAATTAAAAGAGAAAGAGGTAAAAAGAAGGAAAGAGAGAGAGATAAAGAAAGAGAGAGGGAGAGAGAGAATAAGAGAGGGATTAGAAAAGAGAGATATCCAAAAAGAGCTCGTAACCGCACCACAGATATGAAGGTTGGAGATCTCTTTGATCAGATGCGCGTAAATGACGATCGAAGAGTGGTTCAATGTTTTCTTATTTTATGTAAATGTCGCATAAGTGATGAAAAAACATCGTCCCCCGATACTCGGTTGCATCATATAAGTGACACCTTAGCATCATATAAGCGACATTAAATAGCATCACATAAGTGATGCTAGTGGACATATCGTATAAGTGATGCTTACGACCAAATCATGTAAGCGATGCTTATTATGAAATCGTATAAGCGATGCAAAATCAGCGACGTTAATGTTTACATCACTCTTAGCATCGTTAAAAACGTTGGAAATAACACCGAGATTAACATAATTTAGACAACAATACATGCTCGATGGCCACTTCGATGAAATGCTCGATCACGAAGTGCCAAAAATGTGTCGTGTTAACCATCAATATGCCCTCTTTATTCTTGTAGTAGTGCTTTTCCTTGGAAACTTGAAAACCTCTTGATAGAATATCCATTCTTCTTTGCTAGGGTTTTTGTTCAAAGTCAAAGTGGTCAATGTCAAAAGGGTAAAGGTCAAAGTGGTCAAAGTCAAGTTGGTCAAAGTCAAGCTGTTCAAAGTCAAGTTGGTCAAAGTCGAGTGTTCGAGGTGCACCGGTAGTGCAATCAAATTGTTCACAATGGGTGGTTTGCAAAAAGTTGGATGCAGGTTGCAAATTGTCTTTTTGTAAGGTTTTCAAGGGTTTAAAAGTGTTTGGAAGCTTCAGGTGAACCCTCCCTTAGGTACACATATTGAAGAAATGAAGGCAAAGTGAAGACATGTGAAGAGGAAGTAGTACACAAAAGTATATGTATCGCCCCCCCCCCATTTAAGATTTTGTTTTAGTTCTAAAGTCACTACAGGACAAAATAGAAAGTAGTACGCAAAAGTGTATGTATGGCCCCCCCCATTTAAGATTTTGTTTTAGTTATAAAGTCACTACACATCTTGAGATATTCTTGGGACATCAAAGTCAGCACCAAGATACACTATCAGTTAGGAGTGGCATACATAAGTGAATCGACACACAAGGAATGGGCATTATTATTCTTAGAGTTAAACTAAGCAAGAGAGAGCATAGTCTACACTAGGTGAGAAGAGCAAGAGACATTCAGCTAGAGTGGGATGCAGAGAAGCAAGTATGGGACAAAGCGTGCAAGAAGGGTGATCTAGTGGGTGCAGAGAAGGTGTGATGAGAACCAGTAAGCAAGGCAACCAAGGTGGCACAAGGTACCATTGAAGAGATGTGCATGTCAACAGAAGGTTTCCCTCTCCCTCCTACCCTATTTGAAGCTTTGAATGCAAGGTGTGCACAAGAACAAGCTCCTTGAGAAGGTGGAAGCCTAGTGCAGTGAAGGTTGGAAGGATAAGGATCTTTGGGTATCTTGTAACCTTGTGTGTGTGTATATTCTTAGGATTAAGCACTCTGCATAGAGATCAATTGGTCTTGTTTGGACATCATTATTGTATTTTTCCTATTGGTAATCAATATACAGAAGCTTCCAGTGTCTGTGTTCCACATCTTCTTCTTCTTCCTTCTCCTATAAACACTCAAGTCCCTTTTCACAAAAGAATCCCCCAACAAAAATTGACATGCATGGTGGGACCACAAGGAGGCTTGAGCATAGCAGAAGCAATATTTGCAAAGCATAGAAGAAGCGTAAGGATATTGACACTGTTGGTTTGAGAGCAACAAGAAGAAAAGCTATTCAAAGGTCAACCAGCCCTTTGTCATCAACATCATCAGTAAGGAACATGGCGGCTTAGGTAGACTTCAAAACCCTACTGTTGAAGCTTAAGGTCAAGGACAAAGCATGGAAGCGCATCAAGGAAGTGGACACACAGGAAGAAGGAGCAAGTAGGGAGCTCCAAGAAGCACATGTCAAATTTTCAGAAGAAATCCCTACAAAAATAGTGATTTTTATCACTAAAAACCATTGTAAATACCATTTTCCATTTTTGTAACTCCATTTTGTCCAAGCCGAGGAGTCCTCGAGCTTGAGGAGTATTAGATCTACCATCCTACCAATTTTCATGATTTTTAGACTCCGTTTGAGCCCCCAAATAAGCCCTGGAACCTATTTTTTAACTAGGCCGGACACTAGGTCTGGACAGGGCCAAAACCACTCAAAAACTATAAAAAGGACTGGAGAGCTCATTTTTGAGGTTAGCTTGTTGTAGATTTCAGTTTTGTAAGAGAGCTCTTTGGTAATCGAAGCTTTCCATTGTTCCACTCTTTGCTCTTACCTTGTGCGCGTGTGTGTGTATGCGTGTGCATGCTTGTGTGCTCTCACTCACGCACTTGTGCCATCACTTGCTCGCGGTCTTCATACCGGTCCTCACGTCTCCACGGATTGACATTTATGAGGTGTATCTCCTCACGTTGGTACTCACCATTGTGCTAGAGTGACACCAAATTTGGCGCCGTTGCCGGGGAGAGAGCTTGGAGGACGAGCGTGTGACGGTAAGACGTAGAGTAGCGACGTTGGAAGGTAAAAAAATTATCATTTTCAGTTCAGTTTTTGAATTTTCCTTCTTCTTCATCTTCACCATCATCACCATCTCCACCCACCTTCATATTCTCAGTTTTTCTCCATTTTTTAGAGTACATTCACCTTGTTTTTACTTGTGGTTGTGAGCAAGAAGCTTAGAGAGGGTACAGAACAGAGGCGCTGAAGAATCAATACTAAAATAACTGAATTAGCAAAACCTGCGCCAAGTATCGTGAGGGAGACTATCGAGTATCGTGAGACCTGCGCCAGCGATCGTGAGTGAGTTGCAGGGCAAGCTGGGGTTGAACAGTACAAGGGGAAGTGACAAAGAGATTATAGGAGTTACCAAGGTGAGCAAACCCCCCTTTTTTGATCAAAATTCTCAGTAAATCAATTGCTAGAGTGAAACGATCTGTGCGAAGTATCGTTTGGCACTGTCAGGGATTGGGAAGTGTGTCTTGAGTGATACAGAGATCGTGGAGAGGGTAGGAGACCTTGTAAAACCTCTGTGTGTGATTAAACTTAAAAAATCTTGTAAAAATCTTGGCAAAGGGTCAAGTATCGTTTTGCTCCCGTGGTCGAGTATCGCGATACTTCACAAGTATCGTTTTGCTCCTGTGGTTGAGTATCGCGATATTTCCCAGAGATCGTTGATCGTTTCGGTCAAAGATCGTTGGCCAGCGATCGTTCTTCAGATATCGTTGGGTTTAGCGATCGTTTCGTGAGACATCGTGTATCGTTTGGAGCCAAGTATCGAGTATCGTTTCAGAATCAGAGATCGTCTGGTCCAAAGATCGTTTGGGGAAGTATCGTGTATCGTCTGGATTCAGGTATCGTGTATCGTGTTGGTCCAAGTATCGTGTATCGCGTCTCAGAGATCGCGATACTTGTCAGCGATCGAGTATCGTTTTGTCAAAGATCGTTTTGCCCAGCGATCGTTTGCTCAGATATCGTTTTGTCCAGCGATCGCTTTGTGAGAGATCGTGTATCGTTTGGCTTGGAGGTCGTGTATCGTTTGGGGCTAGAGATCGTGTATCGTTTAGGGGAAGTATCAAGTATCGTTTTCCTTGAAATATCGTATATCGTCTGTTCAAAGATCAAGTATCGTGTATCGAGTTCCTCAAGTAACAAGTATCGTGTCCTATAAATGTCATATATCGCCTGATTGGAAGCATCTTCTGAGAGACCCTGTTTCCCTGTTTTAACCCCCAAAACCCTGAACTGGCATAACTTTCTCATACGAAATCCGTTCGGAGTGATCTTGGGTTTGTTGGAAAGCTCGTGAGGAGTACAACAAAAACATCGACTGGTTATGTTAATATTAATACCAGGATTATTAGATAGGGTATTTTGAAGTTGACCCTCAGGGAAACTAGAAAATCAAGGTGTTCCAAAGGATTTTGAGCAATATAAGAGAACTTTGGGACTAGAAGCCAAGGCTTATGAACCTGAGATCTGGCAGACACTTAGGCAAGGATAGACAAAGCATTAGGTCATCTGAGGCTAGTGTCAACCATACAGCCAAGTCTTGGGCTCAACAGCTTAGTGGTTATCCTTACACACGAAGTTCAGAAACCAGTGACTCTGAAATGTCTTTTGGCATGGAAAGACCCACACGCAGCTCAGGCCTTGCCTATTTACAGACACCAGAAGGTCCCTATAAGACCCAATTGGAGTATATCAGGACCAATCAATTAGGTGCTCGCATCTATGAGGATGGTCTAAGACGATCAGTGGTTCAACTCAAAAATCCTGACCAACTCTTTGGACTTGAACACCCAGTGGTCAAGCTTGAAGAGGGTGCTTACATTGATAAGGAAGGAACCATGTATGTGGTTACCAACTTACCAGATAGGACATATGAGTTTGGAAATATCATTCCTGAGAATGAGATAGGAGACCTAGAGCAAGGAGACCTAGGAGGAGAACCCAAGACCCCTAGAGGTAAGTCAGTCTTAACCAGAGTGCTCACTCCAGAATGGATTCCTCAAGATAATAAAAGCATAGAACTATTCGTGAATAGAGAAACGGAGGAAGCCTTTTGGAGATTTAGGCCGGATCAACCCAGCCCAGTAGTCACCATCTATGAATTCAAGGACCCAGAGACACCAGGGAAGGCTGTCTATCTAGATCACACATCTCAGAAATTATTCTTAGTATCAGATCATGACAGACATGCTTACACTTGGCAAGGTGAAGCAATTTTCCCTCCACCAAGATCTAACGTTTCCCAGGGCCTCCAGGGAGCCGGATCATCCAAGGCTCATGAAACCCAGAGGGAAAGAACTAGAGAGAGACCGGAGGTAAGCTTTGCAGACACTGTAGGCAGAGACAGATCAGGATATGGAACGGAGAGACTTGAAAGGGAGAGACATAGAGTTCATAGACATCAAAGAGACGATCATGATTTCCCATTGCCTAGACCACGAGAGCACTCAAGAACCCTTAGACCCTCTCAAGTGGTTAAGACAATGAAGAACTACTTTGATGGATTTGGAGATCCTTATGATCATGTGGCAGAGTTCAAACAAGTGCTAAGAGCTGAACAGGTTGAAGACTTATTCACCCAGTTCGAGGCATTTGGGTTGACTCTTAAGGGTACTGCCTTAGCTTGGTTTCAACCTCTAAACAGTCGCAACTATAGAGAGATAGGTCAGCTGCTAGAAGAATTCATTGTGGAATTTTCCAAAAGCGGTATCAGGCATAACACATCATCATTGATCCACAGCTTCAAGCAGACACCACAAGAAACAGTGCGACTTGCAGGAAGAAGGTTTAGACAGTACTTGGAAAGATGCCCTGTACCAGAATTACCCACATCAGCCAAACAGGTGGCACTGTTTTTAGATGGCCTATTGAGCACAAAATTAAGGTCGTATGTATACCTGAAAGATCCTAGATCCATAGAAGAGTGTATACGAATGTGCATTGACATAGAAGACAACTTAGGTGAGGAGTTAGGACTATCCAAACTCTATAAGGACTCTGATAGTTCTACAAGTCATACCTCTAGAGCCTCCACCGAGATAGATGAGATAGCTGAGCAAGTGGCCAAAAAGCTAGGAGTTCAAAATAGACAAATGCCAAGGGTCACTTCAGTGAAAAGATGTTATACATGTGGAGGAGATCACATGGCTAATGTTTGTCCAATGATGACTCAACCCCAAGGAAACCCTAATGCTCTATATTGCACCATTGAGAGAAAATACACAAATCATACGGCCCAAGATTGTCCCTATAACAGACAGGCTGTTAGACAAAATTATAAGCAACCTTACCAGCAGGTTAGGTATCAGAATCAGTACCAACAGCCATATTATAGGCCACAACAATATCAACCTCAATACCAGCAGCAATATCAGGCACCATATAGGCCACAACCAGTCCTAGGAAACCAACCGCCAGCTCCTGCCAATGTGATCCCAGTTAAATATACGATGGCAGAGGAGAACCCTAATAGAGCATTGGTGCCACTAACCCCATTGATACCAGAAAATGATTTTCACGCTCATGGTTCAGACTACGTCCATGAAGATAGTCCACATGCTTACTATATAGAGTCACCTGAGCAAAGTGAGATTTCTCAGTGCCAATATGAGACACCACCTATGGAACAAAATTGGGAGCCAGAATACTCCAATGTCATGTATACGAATCCAAATCTTAGGCCCCAATTGAGACAAGTAAGACCACAAGCCCCTAGAGGACCATGCTTTAGATGTCAGGGTGATCATTTCATTCGTGAATGTCCCCACCAACCTGCTCTGGGACTAGGACAAAACATCACAATACAAGGTTTTTGTCCTGAGTGCGGCAAGGAACATCTTCCTAGAGAGTGTCCCAGGAATCCCTCTAGTGCACCCAAGGTCACACCCATCAACGTGGTAGGCTTAGTGGCAGATTCAAGTTCAAGTAGCAATAATGTGGCTCCTGTACAGGCAGTTACTAGAGCACAGGCTGCACAACAAGCAAAACCATTTGAGCAATCGGAGTCAAGTGAGGCAGGAGAACCTAGTAAGAGGAAACCAAGAACATGGAAGGATACCAGAGAGAAGGCTAATCGCAAGTGGAACAAAAAGTTATCCGAGCTAGAAGAAAGCCTAAGGGATACCAAAACAAAAATAGAAGACATTGCATCCCAAAGCCCCTCGCATGCTGAAGCTCCATCCACTTCGCCTCATTCCACCCCACCACCCATTGTAAATAACCCACAACCAGGGTCTGTTCTTGCAGATCCAACCCCAGAAGGCTTGGACATGATGTTCAAGGCCTACCAGGCTCGTCTTCAAGAAGGGCCAACAGCTGCAAACCTAGACAAGAGTTACCCTAGAGCAGACTTAGAGATTGAACGGATGAAAATGTGCATGAAAATGGTAGAACAAGCTCAAGCTATACTTGAGACTAGTCAAAAGTTCAATCAGACAAACTCTGTCAAACCGGATTTGCATTTCCAAGGCTTACTAGAAAGATTAGAGCAGTTGGTAAACAAACCACAAGTTTCTTTACCTCCACAGGCTCAACCAGTTATTGGAAGAGGAAGCTCACCACCAATGGGAGCTTATGTTCCTAATTCTACGGATGCTGGAATACCTCCTTCAATTCAACAGTACTCTCAAGAGTTCTTGCGGGAAATACAGGAAGAAAAATGGGCCAAGGAGAAGGGTTATTCCCCTCCTATTCCTGAGATTGATGATCTTCATGATCAATTTCCCCAAGACATTCCGTCTATCTATGGAGACCAAGTAGAGCAACAAGAAGATGAAAGATTAGATTTTGAATCTAATTCTTTACAAGAGTTGCCTCATTACACAGGCCCATGGGAATCTGAATCTCTCCAGATCAGAGCTCCCACAATATTGGTAAGAAATGAAGACTCGGTGATTCCAAGAAACACTGATGTTGTGAAGAACACTAAGGTTCAATGTCATCTCACTGTAGAGGAGCTGCTCAAGGCAAAACCGGAGCTATGGAATCATGTGAAGGATCAGGTTCCAGAACTTGAATCCAATATGCCAAAAGTAGGCTCTAAGCAAAAAGTTCCAGAGATACCTCTCGACAAGATAGGAGATATGAGCGAAGGTGAAGAAGGTAATACTTATCTTCCAATCACCTATCAAGGTTACACAACCAAAGCAATCGTAGATTCGGGTGCTGGTGTTGCTATTGCGACCACCTCCCTGTGGAAGCAATGGGGCAAACCCACATTAAGACCAACAAGAATGAAGCTTCAAATGGCAGATGGTCATTTTGAAAGACCTCTAGGATTGCTTGAGGGGATAACTCTAACCACTTGTGGTGTAGAGTTTGAACATACATTTGCTATATGTGACTTTGAAAAAAATAATGTCTACGAGATGATCCTAGGAAGACCCTTCCTACGACAATTGCAAATAGTACAGGATTGGGGAACCAACTCCTTGTACTTACAGTACTTAGGGGTCACCACTAAGGTCAATCTGAAGGATTACACCTTCAGAGATGTACCACCCCTACAGTGGAATCCTATCCACAAGGCAAAAGAAGATTCAATCTCTGTGCATTCTGGAAGTTCACCTGATCCATCCTGGCTGCATGAAGATACTCACTTGTGGATGTGCAAGGTCGCAGAGGAAGAGGAAAAGCGCCTAAAAGCGAGAGAAGAAGGAACTTCCCCAGGAGATAGACCAATAAAAGACCCAGCCTATACACCGATGATATTTCCAGATGAGGAATTTGAGCCTCATGGTTGGGCAGAAATCTTAGCTACCATGGACATAGCAGTCAATGAAGAACAATGGACACCTCATTGTGATGAGGAGGGTTATGATATTTCAGTGTTCATGTGTCAGCCCCTGTTGGAAGAGTGTGATCCTAGTGAGTTCATAGAAGAAGAAGAGAATGACGATGACCTAGAATCCATTGTGATGGATACTTACTTTGACTCAGAGGAACACTACTTAGAAGACATAGGAGTGCTAACCCAAAAAGAAGAAGAACCCCTCACAAGTATTAAAACGATAAACTCAAAGGAAGGAAGTGAAGGAGGTCAAAAGAAAAAGAAAAGAAAAGCAGTGAAACAAGAAGAGGAAGAATCATTGTTTGAAGTACCAGATAATTTCAAGAAATATGAAGTGGAAGACCGAAAAATTTTGGTACGGATGCCTAAGAGAGAGGCCATTACAGGAGAAGCATATGACAATAAAGAAAAGACCAAAAAAATTATAGTGACCATTGAAGGGAACGAAGAACGATGTACGTACATAGGAGATGACCTAAGTGCAAAAGAAGAAGCAGAGCTTGTAGCTCTATTAAGGGAATATAGGGATGTGTTCGCATGGCACTATAGAGACTTGAAAGGGGTAGATCCAAAGATTTGCTCTCATACTATTCCGATGACCGCTGATGCCAAGCCCACCAAACAAAAGCCCTACACATATAATGACAATTATGCAGCCAAAATAAAGGAGGAAATTGACAGGTTGATTGAAGCTGGATTCATTTATGAGATTGAGCACACTGAATGGGTGTCCCCCATTGTGGTGGTGCCCAAGAAGAATGGGAAATTGCGAGTGTGCATTAACCTTAAAAAAGTTAATGCCGCTACGATCAGAGATAGTTATCCACTTCCAATCACCGAACATCTATTGGAGCGTGTTGCAGGCAAGGAAGTTTATAGCTTCCTTGATGGATTTTCAGGTTACAACCAAGTAGCCATTGCCCCCGAAGATCAACACAAAACGGCCTTTGCCACAGAATGGGGAATCTTTGCATTTCGCGTGATGCCATTTGGGCTCACCAATGCACCTGCAACATTCCAAAGGCTCATGTGTCATGTCTTCAAAGAGTTCCTACGAAAGAGCTTAGAAGTATATGTGGATGATTTATGTGCGCATTCCCAACAGAGAAGTTACCACATCCCTGAGCTCAGACAAATCTTCAACAAGTGTAGAGATTATCGAGTTTGTCTGAACCCAGAGAAGTGTGTGTTCATGGTACGACAAGGTAAAATCTTAGGTCACATTGTTTCTAAGAATGGAATTTCAACAGATGAAGACAAGGTAAGAGCGATAGCAGAGTTGCCAAGACCAAGAAATGTTAAAGAGGTACAGGCCTTTATGGGCCATTGTGGATATTACCGTAGGTTTATCCACATGTATGCCATCATAGCTAAACCTCTTTACGGGTTGCTAACAAATTTTGAGTGGAACGAGGAATGCGAGAATTCCTTCAACGAGCTGAAAAGACGTTTGTGCACAGCACCAATATTGACTACTCCGGATTGGAGCAAACCCTTTCATGTCCATGTAGATGCCTCCAATCATGCAATAGGATGTGTGCTAGCACAACCCACAGGTGAAGGAAACCTAGATTTGCCGATAGCATATGCTAGTAGGCAATTAAATGCAGCTGAACAAAATTATACCACAACGGAGAGAGAAGGCTTAGGTATGGTATATGCCGTGAAGAAGTTTAGACACTATCTATTGGCCAATAAGTTCAAGTTTTTCACTGATCATCAAGCTTTACTATATTTGGTCAATAAACCTTGCAATACAGGCCGCTTAGTAAGATGGTTCCTCTTACTAATGGAATACGACTTTGAAGTTGTTGTTAGGAAAGGTAGAACCCATCTTAGGGAAGACCATCTTTCTCGCATCACTTCAGGAGAGCCACCGCTAGGAGTGTCTGATGAATTGCCCGATGCTTATCTGTTCAATTTGGAAGTTGTTCCTAAATGGGCAAATAAGTTGGTGCCAGTCCTAACCTTCGGACCTGCAAATAAAAATGTGAAAACAAGCAAAGAAGAAATTGTGAAATCACAAAAGTATCAAATATTGGCCGGAAGTATGTATAAACAAGATACTGAGGGCGTATTAGCTTGTTGTGTGGAGGACGACGAACATACTAGTTGGATGCAACAAGCCCATGAGGGACTGCTAGGAAATCACTACTCTAAACAACGAACATTGCAGAATCTAAAACGTTTAGGAGTGTATTGGCCTAGCATGGACAAAGAAATACAGGAGTGGATCCAGAATTGTCCAGTGTGCCAGAAGAGACCCCAAGTGGAGTATGCCACTCTTTATCATGTGTCATTAATCCCAGATTGGAGTGCTCCATTGGTTGCGTTCATGAGATCGGGAACATTACCCAATCAGGCTAGTCTTGCAAGAAAACGGAGTATGGAGCAAGAGGCTCAAGACTATGCCTTAGTAGGAGACAACCTATATCGAAGAGGCAAGGATGGTTACCTAAGACTGTGCGTTCATGAATCAGACTATTTGAAAGTCTTAGAAACTGCACACAGCGGTGCTGCAGGTGGACACTTTGGGCCTGACAGAGTAATTAAAACCATTTTATTCTCAGGACTTTGGTGGCCCACTCTTCATATGGATGCACATACTTATGTGAAGAAATGTGACACATGCCAACGTGCCCAATATCCGATAAGAAAAGATGAAATGCCTTTAAGGCCAATGATGGGAGGACGTGCATTTTCAAAGTGGGGTATAGACTTTGTAGGTCCCATCAACCCCCCAGCTAGAAACTCCCATGCAGAATACATTATTGTAGCCACAGATTACCTTACAAAGTGGGTGGAAGTAAAAGCCACAACAAAGAATGATGCTCAAACAACGGCTAAGTTCTTATTCGAAAATGTGTTCACTAGATATGGGTTACCAATAGAGTTGGTTAGTGATAGAGGTACGCACTTCTTGAATGAGGTCATTGAACATCTCCTTCAAGAATTCATGGTGATACACAAGAAGTCTGCCCCTTATCACCCACAAGCCAACGGACAGGCCGAGAGCACGAATAAGATCCTATGTAACGTATTGACGAAACTTGTAAATAATAAACGCTCTGATTGGGACAAACAACTTCATCATGCTGTTTGGGCATACCGAGTTGCCTACAAAACGATACTCAATGCTACCCCATTTCAGATGGTCTTTGGACAGAATGCCGTGCTACCATTGGACTTCCTAATCCCAGCCTTGAAGGTAGCACAAGAGCATGAGTGGAATGGACATGAGTTGTCTTCCAGGATCTTTGATCTAGAACGCTTAGGTGAGACGAGGCTACGCGCAGCAGCAGGCATTTATGCTGCAAAGAAAAGGCAAAAGGCATACTTTGATGCCCATGTAAAGGACAAAGGATTGAAGGAAGGTGATCTAGTGCTGGTTTACACGCTAAAGCAACATGCCCGCAAATTGGAGAAACGAGGATATGGACCCATGATCATTAATAGACTCTCCACTAGCGGTGCAGTGCAATTGGCCACTTTAGAAGGTGATATCCTACCAAACTATATTAGTGGATGCCGAGTCAAGTTATATCAGGAACCTCTTACAGAGGAAATGCTCACAAGACTCAACACTGCTAAGAAGCGAAAAGAAGAGGAGTTAAGGGTTAGAGAAGAAGCACAAGCAGAGGCAAGAGAGCGCATCAGAAGAAATAAGCTACGGCGGCTAGGCCTAGATGTCAACACAAAAGCTCCCAAATATCACATGGACATGTGCCAAAAATCAGGCATAATTACTTCTCACATAATTGATCGACGGCCCTTTGTGACTATAGAGGTAGGACAAGGAAAGAGTGTAAGGACTGTGAGAGCATTGGTTGACTCAGGAGCAGCAACTAGTGCAGTTAGACTTTCATACTGCCAAGACTTGCATTTGGACATCAAGCCCATAGAAGCCTATCTCATAGGATTAGGAGGCGTGGAAACACCCTGTTTGGGCGAGGTGGAACTTCCCATCTACCTTCAAGATGTTCCAATAAAAGTCAAAATGCTAGTGTGTCATGATGAGGACCTCACAGAACCACTTGTCTTGGGTCAAGATTGGATTTACGACCATGCTGTCAACTTGAACCTAAGAAGTCAACTTCTTCAAGTGTGGGTATATAATCAATGCATTACATTAGAATTGGAGAATCACATGCCCACTGAAACTGACACCACACACTCTCTTTGTTCCTCTAAGGCTAATCTTCTTGAACAAGATGTTGTAGATGTCAAAAGCTCTATGATCCAGACGGACGCAAGCACGGAAGGACAGTCGCAAAGTCAAGATGAACCTTCTTCTTGTTTTTTAAAGAGCAAAGCATCCACAGGAGCTCAACCTCAGAAGCAAGCAAAACAGTGCAAGACAGCCAGTCTATCAAATAGACAAAGAGCCCTCAAGAAGAAAGAAGTGTTGGGCATGACACAGATCTGGGTAAAGAAAGGAGTGCAACCATCGACGTTGCCTCAAAGACTCCCACCCAACCAGATCGACCATGATAACAGAAGGACCAAGCACCTACGACAGGCTCAAACACGAGAAATCCAACTACTTTGGGTACCGAAACAATCGATGAAGGCCGACCACAATAAGGTACAAATTTGGGTGCCTAAAAAATTAGCTACAGCTCAACACGGGCGATTACAGATGTGGGTACCCAAGAAGCTCTTACATACGCAACGGCCTATGCTCCCCACCATGCAAAAGGTCTCAACAAAGAAGCCAAGGAAAACAAAGGATAAGAACAGAGCACAAAGACCCAAAGAAGATAAACTTAACCCTTCTACAAAAATAAGCAGGCACTCACCCAGGATATGGGTTTGGCAGCCAAAAGCACAAGCAACATCCACAAAACCAAGGGGTCAACCACACTGGATACCAAAGCTTGGAAAGCATCCAAAGAAGAACTGGCCTGAGGTGATCTCTACAGGGCCAAATACTATTTGGAAATGGGTTCCCATTAGGAGGATTACATTATTTCGAGATCCAATCGACACCTCCAAACAAAGAATTCATCAAGTATACAAGTAACATCAAAAGCCTCGACCAGCAGCAACCATGTGCCTTTGGCATAACCAAGTCGTTTGCACCATTCAGGTCATGCATTTCCAAAGTATGCATCAATATAGGGCCACCTTACATGGCCGTGCATAGACACAATTGAGAAATCCCAGGCACATGAGACACAATTTTCACATGAAAAATATGTTATTGATACTAACCTCTTTCTTCTTGTTTGATTCCATTGTTCCAAAAAAAAAAAAAAAAAAAAAAAAAAGAGACTATGTGCTGGAAAGTGCTCATCAGCGAACTTCCAGCAAGGACATCCCTCAACAAAAAGGACAAGCCGACGATCAAACATCATGAGGGAACCACAACACGAAGAGATGAAGACCAACAGACCCTTCACCATGGTAAGACGTGTATGTTTCAACAACACTATAACCATGATAGATTAGGAAACCTCTTCGTCAGCATACCCTTGAGCACTTAGCTCAAGACCCAATCTCTTGCACCATACTTCTTGCCATGCATTTTCCAAGTACGCATATGTAGGGCCACATTACAAGGCCATGCACAAGGCACATATTTGGTTCAACCCATGCACTAATGCACTTACCCACCATTCATTATGGGTTACAAATACTTGGCATGAAAACTATGAAAAGACGACATCAAGATGACAACAACAAGAGCAAGGACGCCATCCACCACCGAGAGTTGCTCCCAATCAACATTGACCACATCCTTCGAGCAGCTAGCAGTTTTGGAAAACTCACCAATGCACCACCCAGATGGAATACAAGGCAGAAGTACGTACAAAGGGACTACAAACTGCAAGAGATAACAGTGGCAAAGTGAAGAACCAGACAAACAACCAGGATACATTGGGAAGAAGGATCGCCCCTGTTGGACGCAAAGGACGCTACCTCTCAACGTACTACATGGAACGACCAATACAACAAGGGTCTGTCAGGGACGACAGACTCAAGAGGGGGGGGAGTGTTGAAGCTTAAGGTCAAGGACAAAGCATGGAAGCGCATCAAGGAAGTGGACACACAGGAAGAAGGAGCAAGTAGGGAGCTCCAAGAAGCACATGTCAAATTTTCAGAAGAAATCCCTACAAAAATAGTGATCTTTATCACTAAAAACCATTGTAAATACCATTTTCCATTTTTGTAACTCCATTTTGTCCAAGCCGAGGAGTCCTCGAGCTTGAGGAGTATTAGATCTACCATCCTACCAATTTTCATGATTTTTAGACTCCGTTTGAGCCCCCAAATAAGCCCTGGAACCTATTTTTTAACTAGGCCGGACACTAGGTCTGGACAGGGCCAAAACCACTCAAAAACTATAAAAAGGACTGGAGAGCTCATTTTTGAGGTTAGCTTGTTGTAGATTTCAGTTTTGTAAGAGAGCTCTTTGGTAATCGAAGCTTTCCATTGTTCCACTCTTTGCTCTTACCTTGTGCGCGTGTGTGTGTATGCGTGTGCATGCTTGTGTGCTCTCACTCACGCACTTGTGCCATCACTTGCTCGCGGTCTTCATACCGGTCCTCACGTCTCCACGGATTGACATTTATGAGGTGTATCTCCTCACGTTGGTACTCACCATTGTGCTAGAGTGACACCTACCCTCTAGGTTAAATATCAAATTTTCATCTTTCAAGGGATTAGCACAAGAAGACCCAGATGAACATATTAGAAGATTTTTGGCCTTATGTAAGACAAAGGAACTGATGGGAAGAGAAGATGCATTTTTTATTCTTTTGCCAGCAACATTAGAAGGGTTAGTAGATAAATGGTTTGGTCAATTTGCTGATAATCATTTCACTACATGGGACCTAATGAAGGAAACATTTAAGACACAATTCCAACAAGGGAATACAACAGAGAACATTACTGAAGGGTTAGAAAATCTACAACTAGGTCCGAGGGAGACATTTTTGGAATTTATCACTAGAGCTAAGGGATTGATGGCTGAATTACCAGACCCTCCCCATGACTTCTTCATCAAGAAGTGGCTGGCTAGACCACTTCCAATCTCAACATAGTGTAAAATTAAAGAGTTAGTGCTACCCACATCAATCATAGAAGAGTTCATTAATACAACCACAAGATTGGAGCAGATTAGGCATCAGCATGGGGCAAGCTCTTCTAGTTTATCATGTCCGGTAGAATATGAGGACCTAGTAATTCAATTAAGGAACGAACTTGATAGCTTGAAAAAGAACAAATCACATAAAGAGGAGGAAAGTGTAGTAACTCAGCTGAGGCAAGAAATTGAGGCCTTAAAGCTACAAAAAGAAGAGAAAGCCCAAGTAGAAGAGCTAGCATAACTTCGGCGGGAGCTACAGGACTCTAAGGAGGTGGCATAAAAAATGGATTGTGGTGCACCATGTGCAGCAAACAAGGTCATGTGGTAAGTGAGTGTCCTCTTTTAAGTGTGACTTGCCAACTATGTAGGAAAGTTGGTCACGAGGCCAAGGAATGTCAGTCAAAAGGGATGCTTGCACAAACATACTGGGCACAAGGAGGAGCCAAACCGCCAACTAATGTGATGATGGCTGCATCTAGTCAAGGTAGCTCTTATAAACCTTGACGTAGGGATAACTTTGGAAATGGGCCAAGGAGGCCAATTATTTGTTTCAGATGTGGAGAATATGAGCATTACCAAAGCAGGTGCACTTTACCAAAAAATGCCCCTCCTTGCAGAAATTGCCCAGAGGCTAAGGACCATTATACAAATTGTTGTCCAAAGAACCAGGCATCTACATCTGGACCTCATAGACAAATGATCTCAGTGAACAAAGAAAAGGTTGCAGAACAAGTCCATGTGCCATCACCATCTACTAGAGTAGTACAGTTAGAAGAAATTGACTCTTTTGTAATGCAAACAAGAAGCAAGGGAAGGCTCAATTAGACATAAGTCAAGAGTCAAGGACTAATGGATTGAACAAAGGCAAAGGTATATCTGAAGACACGGACAATACCTATGAAGATACTAGCAAAAGAGAAGATCTCATAGATACTAGTGATGCCATTGGGCATGCATTCAACAGGGCTCGTGAGGAGTTCGAACATTCAAATAGAGCCCATGCTCTTAAAGAATCGAAGGCTTCAAAACTACTCAAATCAATTAAAAAGGAGGTCAATATTTTTTATTTAATAAATATGGATGCCAAATTCACGATAAATGTCTTGCGGATCATTTATGAGGCCTCCACAACCACATTAGTGGAAAATACTGCCACTTTGAGTAAGGATAAAAATGTAGGGGAAGCCCTCCTCATAGATTATAAGAGCCCACGTCTAACAGTCACTATCAAAGGGCATGTGTTACAAGGAGTTATTGTGGATGGAGGTTCTGGCATTAACCTGATGCTTGAATATACCATGGACAAGCTTGGACTACAACCTTCAAGGCCTACCAACTTCACTATAACATTAGCATATCAAAGCATAGTAAGAACTATGGGAGTGGTCCCTAAAGTCCCAGTGGAGATAGAAGGTAACATCTTCAACTTGGATTTTGTTGTCTTAAGGCTTCCACAGGTAGATGGAAGTTTCCCCTTATTGATTGGGAGGCCTTGGTTAAGGCACGCTAATGTGCTTCATTACTAGGGTAAGGACACAATGTGGGTAAAGTAAGAGGGAAAAGAGTTGTAGTAGATACTTTTAGAAGAAGGACCAGACAACCAAAGGCATATCACCATGATGCACACAATTGGTATTTGTATGGAAGAAGATATGTTGGACAACCCAGAGGCGGATTTATATGAAGAAGAGAACTTGTTGGCTTGGCTACATGGAGAAGATTCATCTTCCTATTACGGGATTTTTCTAAACAACTCAAGTAGAGAGGAATTCTATGAAGGAAAGGAGGATATTATTTAAGTTGCTGATTTGGGTGATACAATCACACGCTAGAAAAGAGAAAAAAAAAGACATATCCTTAACTGCAAGATTGATGAAGCTTCTTCAAATCCTACATCAATGGCCACTTTGTTATGGATACCAGTATGGATGTCATCTATTATGATAATTTTTATGGCAGTAAGGCAAGGCTTTACAAGGGTGTGGAAGAAGTACCTGCAAAAGAAATATGGGATTACATTGGCTTAAGAAGCTGGAATAGTAAGATGGAAATTTTATAAGCAAAAATTTTCTAAAATAGGGATACAAAAGATGAAGTATGCGGGAAAGACTATCCCAATGAAGGATTCAGGGTGGCCCTATCAAAAGGTCAATGTGCCCAAAAGGAAGACATTACAATGAAGTGCGGTATAGTTCGAGATTGTGGAGGGAAAAGAGCTTCCATTGCTCATCATATCCAAGCTCAAGGTTTATCACCAACACAAGTAAAGCTTTCTGGATCAGCTAGAACTTGCAAAATCTATCTAGGTTGTACATAGCCTTCTCATACCATTTTTTTTAAGTTTTATTACTTTTCATCACTTTTCATGCTTTCTCTTTGAGTTTTTATGCAGTTTAGAAGCCATTTCGTAGCCCTTTTCATGGGCACCTTGCTGAAAAATCTTGGGAATTTTAAAAGATTTTTTAGGATTTTTTTAAGATTTTTTAATAATTTTTTATCTTTTCTGTAATGTCACTTTTCTTGATAAAATAGAAGAAAAAAGGAAGCTCTCTATGGTTTTGAGTGGGGAAAGTGATATAAAAATTTGGAGAATTTTTTGAGATTTTTTTAAAATTATTTGGATTTTTTGTCTATTTTTACATATTAAAAAAAAAGCAATCCCCTGGCTTTCATTTTTTTATTTCCAAAAACAAAAAAAAAGAATTATCTCTCTTCCTCTCTCTATCTTCTCTCTCTATCTCTCTCTACATCTCTCTATATTCTCTCTCTACCTTGCTCTATCTTCTCTCTCTATCTCTCTCTATCTTCTCTCTTCCTCTCTCTATCTCTCTTTACCTCTCTCTAATCTCTCTCTGAAACTCTGTATGAAGTGTCGTCTAAAGATTTCGCACCTTCTCCAAGTAAAAACTTCTCAAAAGGGTTGGTAAATCTTGAGATTTCCTCCAAACAATGTACCTATGTCTAAAACTATTCTTTTGTGTAGTTGACTTTGACACCTGCAACTTCTAATGCATGGTTCTCCCAAACTATGTTGGAGTTAGACGTCTGCGGAAGCACGCGAACAACACAAGGAAGAAGAAGAAGCTTGGAACACAACACACAAGACTGAAATGTATTACTAGAGAATGTACAAAGATAAGTAGCCCATTAGGGCAATAGGCGTATATACAAGCCGGGGGAAAAAAACCTACTAAAGAGGGGAAAAAGTGCCCTGGTGGTCCTAGAGTGTTCACACACATCACTACCTAAATATATCAACAAATCCCCCCTGGGAGTGACGCGGTGAACAAGGAGCTGGCACTCATGTATAAGGAAGTGCCAAGCTATGCGGAAATCACTCCACGAAAGGAAGTAAGCCCAAAGCTTTGCAGAAAGCTTCAAACTTCTCCCTAGGTAGAGCCTTCGTGAAAAGGTCTGCAATGTTCTCCTACGTGGGCACATATGCCAAGCTAATCTCCCCAGTAGAGAACCTCTCCCTGACATAATGATAATGCACCTCAATGTGCTTAGTGCGAGCATGGAACACAGGGTTCCTCGCAACTGCCAATGTGCTCTGACTGTCAGTGAAGATGGTGGTGGCAGAGGACTGACCAACACCCAAATCATCTATAAAGCATCTGAGCCACACACACTCAACAGTAGCTATGAAAGCTACCCTATACTCAGCCTCATAACTAGAAGTGGCCACAGTAGGCTGCTTCTTGCTCAACCAAGATATACATGAGCTACCAAGCATGAAGCAAAAGCCACTAGTGGACACACGAGTGTCATAGCAACTAGCCCAGTCTGAGTCAGAAAAAGCATGCAAATCTGGTAGTAGTGATCCTCCTTGGGATAAAACAACCCAAGTAGTCGAGTACCACTCAAGTAGCGAAAGATGCGCTTAACCGCCTGCCAATGCTTGACACCTGGGCAATGCATAAACCTGCTCATCTATGAGACAACAAACTGAATATCTGGCCGAGTAATGCATAAGTAAATCAGGCATCCAACAGCCTGCTGATAGAGGACAACATCAAATGCATCTCCAGCATCATGAAGACTCAATCGTAAACCTGTCTCCATAGGAGTGGCAATAGGCTTACAATCTTCAAGGCCAAAATGCTGCAATAATGTGTCAATATATTTCGTTTGACACAAAGCCAATCCACCATCAAAATGCATAAACTGAATGTCCAAATAGTGATGCAAATGCCCCAAATGAGACATCTCAAATGAGGCATGCAAATCAGCCTTAAAATCAGCAATATGCTTCTCAATAGGACCAGTGAGCAGCATGTCATCAATATAGACAACAATGATCAGAAGCACATCATTAGCACGCTTAACATATAAGGTGCTCTCAGTTGGACTGTTCACAAAACCATGTGCAATCAGATAGGCATGTATCTTCTCATACCAAGCACGTGGTGCTTGCTTTAAACCATATAATGCCTTCTTTAACCTGCACACCTGGTTTTCATGCCCTTTCTGCACAAAACCACGGGGCTGAAAAACATACACTTCTTCATGCAAGTCACCATTCAAAAATGCAGTTTTAATGTCCAACTGATCTACATTCCAACCATGCACATGCTCCGAACAGTAGTCATACGACATGTGGGTGCAAAGGTCTCATCAAAATCAATGCCTCTTTCTTGTGCATAACCCTTTGCAACAAGCCTAGCCTTATACCTATCAACTGTACCATCAGGTTTACGCTTCAGCTTGTATACCCACTTAGTACTACTGGCTTTCTTGACAGGAGGCAAGTCACATAAAGACCAAGTATCATTCTTCATCATAGCATCATATTCAGATTGCATAGCAGCCATCCAATTTTCTGAATTTTGTGCTTCATCAAAAGAAATAGGCTCATTCTCATCACAGAGACTAGATGCAGCCATATCATAGCAATTTGATGCAAAGGAGGCACTATGAGAGCCTGAATGAGTACGATATGACAAAGTTGCATCTAATTTGATGTCACGCAAAGTCTGCACCAACCATTTTGGCATAGTTTTTGCTTCCTCAATATCAGCTCTCTCATCAACAAGTGCATCATGTAAATCTGCATCAGAAATGGGATGATCTGCATCATTACATGAAACCTGCAAAGGCTGAGAAGTTGCCTCATTAAGACCAGCAGTAGACCGTCCACCTGTAAAAAGAGGCATCAAAGTATCATACATGCCTTTGGAGCTAACAGATGTCTCCTTAGTACATGAAAGCAATGGCTGAATAGCATCTTCCACAAAAACAACATCACGGCTAACCAGAATGCATTTAGTCTATGGATGATACAGACGATAGCCTTTACTTTCACAACTGTACCCAACAAATATACATTTTACTGCCTTATCATCCAATTTTCTGCGATGTTGTTCAGGCACTATGCATATGCCAAACAACCAAAAACCCGCAGATGAGCAACAGATAGCTTGCAATCATGCCAAGCCTCATATGGAGTGATAGACTGTAGCGCTTTAGTGGGACACTTGTTAAGTACATATGCTGCACACATGACAACCTCAAGCCAGAAACTATGTGGTAAAGCCTGACTCTTGACCATACACCTTGCCATCTCCATGAGTGACATGTTCTTTCGTTTAGCAACTCCATTCTGTTGAGGTGTATATGGCACTGTACACTGGTGTTTTATTCCACGTTCAGCCAGAAATGCATTAAAATCAGAAGACATATTCCCCCCCTCGATCAGAACGGAAGGTGCCGATTTTACATCCTGACAGATTTTCAGCCAAAACCAAAAACTGTTTGAAGCACAAAAACACTTCGGACTTTGCCTTCAATGGATATACCCATGCATGCCTGGAAAAAACATCAATGAAAGTCACGAAGTAAAGATAGTTTCCAAAAGAAGGTGTCTGCATAGGACCACATACATCACTATGTACAAGCTGCAATTTCTGCGTAGACCGAACTGAACCATCTTTTGGAAAGGAGGAACACTGCATTTTGCAAAAATACAGCCTTCACATACATGTTTTCCAAGTGCCTCAAGCTTGGGCAAAGAAGACACCATATCAGATTTCTACATGCGTAGCAAACTAGCAAAATTCAGATGACCAAAGCGTGCATGCCAAAGCTTTGCATCTGACATAGCCTGAGAATCATGAACTGCACATGCCGAATCATTCACAGATCTTTCATAGTCTATGAGCTTATACAACCCACGACATAAAATGCCAGAAGCAATAATAACATCGCCATTTGACAGATCATGAACTATACATCTGTCATCAACAAATTTCACAACCAAGCCAATCTTGGCTAATGCAGAAACTGATAACAGATTCTTCTTGATCCCTGGCACAAATAAAGCATCTGACAAGGTAAAAGAACTACCATCAGCAGTAGTCAAAATGATCTTACCAACTCCCATAACAGGATAAGAGGAGTTGTTGGTGCATGTGACAGTATTCCCTATAGGGGCAGGCTTGAGTGAAGAGAAGAAACTGCGCTGCGAGGTAATATGTTTGGTCACCCCACTATCAAAGTACTGGAAAACATCTGAGTCCACTGGAGACATGCACTGCTCATGAGAAGATGGGTCAAAACTACAAAGAGTAGTAAATGCCCATTCTTCTTCCTGCACAAGATTAGTAGACTCTATTTTTGGTGTAAAGGCTTCTACAACAACCATTCCAGCCTCCTTTTTCTTTGCCTCTTTTGCAGCCAATTTTGGACAGTTCTTTATGATATGATAATTCCCTTTACAGTACTTGCAAAACAATTTCTGCTTTTCTGATTTCTTCTCATCTTTATCCTGGTTCTTTGAATGTGCAGCATTTGCAGATTTTTGCTTACTAGTAGAAGAGCTCCATTTTCCTTTGCCCTTCTGACTAGCCAGAAAAGCTTGATCTGCAACACGCATAATGGACCTATTCTACCTGGACTGATCTTCCTGTAACAAAACAGAGACTAACTCCTCAAATGACAAGGCATTTGGATTGCCTTTCATCATCAATCGAAGAGTAGAAGCAAAACTCTGATATGAATCAGGAAGACCATTCAGAACAGTCTGCACAAGTGAGCTATTTGGTATAACCTCATCAACATAAATTAATTGTTCCTTCAAGTCTTTGATCTTTGTTAGAAAACTGTCCATAGAATCACCTTCATTCATGTGCTCACTCTCCACCTATTTTTGGAGGTAAGCAACACGAGCCTCATTCCTAGCCTGGTACAATGTGGTAAGTGTATCCCAAGCATCCTTTGATGTTCTGCAAGAGCGAATGTGAGGAATAATAGCACGTTTGATATACAAAGCTATCAATGCATGTGCTTGAGCATCTTTACCATCCCAACGAATTTGCTACGTAGTAGGTGCAGCAGAAACAGCAGCACGAACAGGAATCTGCAGAATATCATCGTCGACACCATCTCCATCAGCTTCAGCACCTGTATTTGCAGTACCTGTAGTCACAGGTGTAACAGGATGTCTTTCAACACCCTACACAACGTTCCATAGTCCTTTTGCAACCAATACATGTCGCATCATATAAGCCCATAATGGGTAGTTGATACCATCCAACTTATCCTCAATAGCCAACATACATAATACATCAGTGCTTTCAGCCATGGCCGGTGACTAAAATACCTTGATGCAGAAAATTGATTGTATCTCAAAAAGTTGAACGGAAGTGCCCAGATGAATTCTGCTAAACCTGTAGCAGACTTTGAGATGCTTATACTGGTGAATCAAAACAGGTATATACCTTTGGCACAAAAAGATAAAATAGCCTGCACAAGCACTGTGATAGTGCGTTCGGAGGCCGAAATGAGCTCAGATCGCGAATTCGGCACCCTAAGTATGCTCACCAATTTTCGTGCGAATCTGAGACTACAACTGGAGGGGTGTCGACGATGCCCTAGATGAAGCGGCGACCTGCTCTGATATCAATTGTTGGAGGTCTGCGGAAGCACGTGAACAGCACAAGGAAGAAGAATAAGCTTGGAACACAACACACAAGACTGAAATGTATTACTAGAGAATGTACAAAGATAAGTAGCCCATTGTTGCAGAGCTAAAGGAAGCACAAAGCAGAGAAAAAGACGGGCCCCAAAATTTTTCCGATTTGGACATCATATTTTTGTATCATAATCATTCTTGTAATATATTTTCCGTTGTAAAGGCACTAGAGGAGTCCTCTAGATGCATACCCGCAGAAGATTAGAGATTTACCCATGTAAAATAGTAGAAAATTAGTCTTTTAGTGAATAAAGTGCCGGTCTCTTGTGTGAAAGGACCATTTCTAGGGCACTAGTATATAAGTCACTTTGTGACTCTTTGTAAGAACTTTTTGCCATTGTGAAGAAGGAGCTCTACAGATTTTCGAGTTTGCCTCTTTCATGCTGATTTTGGTGTTCATTTCGCTCTTGTATGTGTGTGTTATGCTTGAAATGCATGTGTAGGACTGTTGTCTACCCCTTCCCCTTGGTTTTGAGCTGCTGTAGTGCGTGTGCAAGCTAAGAGGAGTTGTGGCGCGGGTGTTGGTGACTCCCGTCATTCATTGTTTTTGCCATAACTTGAAGCAGACTGGTCAGAATCAAGTGAAACCACTGCCGTTGGATGCGTCTCGTCAAGAGCTTCGAAACGAGTACCCTATTGCCTATATTCGGAGTTCTGGGCTAGGAGAAAACCTCAAAAATACTAAAAACTTCTGTAAGAGGCTTGCAGCAAACACTTTCAGTATTTCAGTGAGTGTGAGAGGTAGTAGTCTTTTCTCATGCATGCTAGCTAAACCACTTCATTTTCCATCACGTGTGCACACGTCTTCATACACTTGGTACGTTGTTCCTTCGGATTGACAATTAGATGTGTGTTAAGTACCCACTATACGCACTTGTGTGGCAATTGAGGTACAGTCTCATTGGCACAAATCCTTGAGTCTTCTTGCCGGGGAACACTCAACCAAGGTGCCTTCGTGATGATTATAGATCGAGTGTGATAGAATCGTACTTGTAGAGGTAAAATTGTCCGGTGGCAAGTAGTCAGTCACTTCAGCACTTGTTACTTCACATCTCCGAGGTGTGTGTGATAAGTTTTAGGTTTAGGTTTAGGAGGAGGGAAGAGAAGGAGGAGTTAGGGTTAGGTTAGAAGTAGAGGAGTAGTGAGGAGAGGAGAAGTTGGAATAGGAAAAAATCACCAAAAAATCCCAAAAAATTAGCAAAATTCAAGTTCTGTCCAAAAAAGTATAAAAACCAAAAAATTGGCTCATTTGACACTTCACTGAAGTTTGGTATCGTCTGCTAGCAGCGACCGGTATCGCGAGTGAAGTATCATGGATTTCAGGCTGTCAAAGCTAGGGGTTGACTTCTAGGTGCAAGCAGAGCATTACATTGGTAAGATATCACCAAGAACCTTAGCTAAAAACTCACTAAACATGCACAAACACGTGATTAAACAGATGCGCAGTATCGCGGGGGGGTTAAAAAAATCTTGCATTTTGGCTTGAGCATCGCGATCGGTTGAGGTTTGGTATCGCGATACCAAAACTCCCTTGTATCGCGATACTCGCCTAGGTATCGTGTCGCTTGATACCGGACTTGGTATCGCGATACCATTTTGGTATCGTGACCCGAAGTTGGTATCGCGATCGTACAATCTTCCAAGGTATCGTATCGCTGGGTATCTGACTTGGTATCGTGATACTATTTTGGTATCGTATCGCTAAGTTGGTATCGCGATCTCACCTTGCTAAGTTGGTATCGTATTGTTACTAGCAGTATCGTATCGTGTCCTTCTTGATATCGTATCGCCTTGAATCTTCGTATCGTATCGTCTTACCCAACCAGTATCGTATCGTGTCACTTCCTTGTGAAGTATCGTATCGTCTACTTCTCAGGACAGTATCGCGATACTGTCATAAGTATCGTATCGTCTGGTCTCATAGGTATCGTATCGCACGCGTGGTATCGTATCGCCTTATCCTCGAGATCGGTGTCGCGATACCACACTCATATCGTATCGGCATAAATTCCAGTATCGTATCGCCTGAAACTTTTGAGATCGTATCGTGATATTCCTAGTATCGTATCGCCGAGATTTTTCGTATCGTATCGTGCATAGCAGAGGTATCGTATCATCTGCTTCCCAAGGTAGTATCGCGATACCAGGTTAGTATCGTATCGTCTTGGTGTTTGGTATCGTATCGCGGGCAGTATCCAGTATCGTATCGTTTGGACCTCTGGTATCGTATCGTGATCAAAGCAGTATCGCCGAGAGCAGTATCATCAGGAAGTGGTATCATCCAGATTGACCCTTTCTCTTGTCAGGCACTTTAAGTCATTAGGAGAGCTACCCAAGAAGAATCTCTGAGGCATAGACAGAGACTTGGGGGGGTGAATGAACTTGAGATCAGGAAGAGTGCTAAGTAGTCGAAGAAGTGTCATATCTTCGGTAGGAAGCGCTGCCCAGGCTAGTCACCACTCCATCTACTCAGAAACCTCTAGTGATTCGGAAGGGGAATTACACATGGCTTCGGAAGACATGCAAGGTCAAACGCCAAATAGGAATTTCATGTCTACTGTTGAAGGGGATTACCGTACCTCCTTACAATATGTGTCCACCAATGCCCAGGAGATCCCAATCTACCTGGATGGGTTAAATAGATCCGTTGCGAGGATGGTAACTTCCCAGAATGCCACAATTGTGCCCCGACCTGCTGTCAAGTACGAAGGAGGAGCATATGTAGACAAGATTGGTTATATCTATATTGTGACTGAATTTCCTGAGAAAATCAATGAAAGAGGAGAGTTTGTGGACCCCAACAACTCCGAAAGAACACAACCTGAAGAGTCTATATGTACCCCGAGGGGAAGGTCTCAAGTGTCACGGGTCTTGAGAGGAGATTTGATACCTCAAGATGATTACCTGTTGGAAGTCTATATGATCCATGGATCAGATCTGTTGCTTCAAACTGAGTTACCGGCTCCAGGGAGAGAAGAAAGCCCCATGACATTTTATGAGTTGAAATACCCAGATGATGAAACTAGACTTACTTACTTGGATAAGGATCAAAGGAGATATTGGCCTGTGAGTGCCTTAGACAGGGCTCGACTAAGATACATGGGTACGCCTGTATTTCCTCGGAGAGGTCAGGCAACTACTTCACAAAATCCTTTTGGGAATCAACGTGAAACGGAGCAAACCACATCAGGACAGACCAGTCAATGAAGTGTGCCCAACCATACTCATGTACAGTTTGCAACTCCCGGAGTGCACACACACAATCAGGCCCACGCAAGATAGGGAACCAGTACTGACCACCAGCGAGACCACAACCACCGATAGGAAGACAGCCTGGAGTACCGCCATTATGACCAGCTATCCCAGTCTTCCCTGTGATGCCCAGACCACCTGAACCAATGAGAAGGCTGAGACCTATCCAAGTAGCTAAATGTGTAAGAAACCATTATGATGGGCTGGGAGAGCCCTATGATCATATCGCATAATTTAAACAAGCTCTAAGAGCGGAGCAGGTAGAGGACTTCTTTGTGCAGTATGAGTCTTTTGGGCTCACCCTCACAGGGACTGCTCTAACTTGGTTCCAACCTTTAGATCCCAATCAATTTGGAAACATGGAACAATTCTTTCAAGAATTCATTGGAGAATTCACAAAGAGAGGGATTAAACACAATTGTGCATCTTTAATCCATAACTTTAAACAAAACCCTAATGAAACCGTGAAGACTGCTGCCCGAAGATTCAATCAGTATGTGGATAGATGCCCAGCAGCTGAGAGACCCACTCAACAAAAGATGATTTCACTATTTCTAGATGGACTCACCAACGGAACCCTAAGAACACTGGTGTATGTGAAGAGATTACAAACACTGAGTGAGTGCATTGATTTGGAAGACAACCTTGCCGAGGATCTCAAAGGTACAACCGACCACACTAAAACAGAAGATTTAAGGAGTACTATCACGTCCAACTCCAGTCACATGGAAGAATTAGCAGAATTATTAGCAAAGAAACTAGGAGTCCAGGGACAGAGAGCTTACCAAAACCCAGCACAAAGAGTGCTTGTGCTACGAAGATGTAATTTATGTGGAGGAGAGCACCCCACACACTTGTGCGTCCGAGGAGGGGCCGGTGCACAACCTACGTATCCATACTACAGACAGCAACAACAAGGGACTTCTTCATACTGCCACCTCGAGCAAAAATACACCAAACACACCACTGAAAACTGTCCCTTCAATAGGCAAGCATGGCCTATCCAGCCACCTCAATACCGACCATATGGATATCAACCGAGAGAGCCTGGTAGGGAGATGCCTAGATACAATCCTTATCCAACACCAATAGGAGCACCAAGACAATATGAGCAAGCACCGTACCCACCACCACAACCAGTACTGGAACCCCAGCTATCACAACCTCAACAAGTAGTACCAGTGAAGTATGCTCAAACAGAAGAAAACTTAGAGAGAGCCATAGTACCAGCATCAATAATGACCAAAGTGGAATCAACCAACCCAGGGTATGAACCTCCACCAGGGGAGTACTATCCATATGAAACCAACATGATGGAATATGAACCAACATATGACATGGCTTATTATGGTTATGAGGGCTATGATCACACATATGGAGCAGAAACCGCCACCTTAATGTATACGGCTCCTAAAGGACAACAACCCATGAGACCTCCTGTTAGACCACCGGTGCAGAGAGGACCATGCTATAGATGCGGAGGGGATCACTTCATTAGGGAATGCCCTCGACCTTATAATCCACCACCACCTAGAGTTTGGGAAGGGTATTGCAGTGATTGTGGAAAGGAACACCTTTTTAGAGATTGCCCTAAGAACCCAGCCAAATCCCAAGACACTGCACCAATCAATGTGATTGAGGTCATTGAAGGACCCGGGGGTGATAAGGAGTACACTGTGCCACTAAAGGCCATTACAAGAGCCCAAACGAAACAACAAAAAGAACAGTACCCGGAAGAGGAACAGAAAAGCAACAAAAAAATAAGCCCTCCAATTCAGATAGTGGAAGATTCTGAGGACCCATGTGAAAATTCCCGGAACATGAAAGCTCAGAAATGGAAGGAAAGACGAGAGAAACTCAAGGACAAATGGGCAAAAAACAAGACTATAAACAGTAAAAAGCAAACCAAAAAAACGAATAAGCACAAGGAACAAGGGAATCCTAAGGAGACCCCTGAGCTACCCGAACCTAGCTCAGATAGGGAGAAGCCAGGATCAATTCTAGCAGACCCAAATCCAGACGACTTAGACATGTGGTTGAAAGCCTACCAAGCTAGAATCAAGATGGGCCCAAGCATTGAACAACATGAGAAAATCTACCCTAAAGGGGAATTAGAAAAAGAAAGACTGACCATATGCAGGAAACTCATAGAAGTAGCACAAGCAACCCTAGAAAAGCCTATCCCAATTCTACCAGAGACCAGGATTGCACATAGTCTGTATGAAGAATGCTTAAAGTCCAATAACAAAGAACCTAGGAAAGAAGATGACCAAAGCGGCCAAATAACAACCCAAGAGGAATCGATGTCAATAATCCCAGATCTAGAGGCAGATTGGCCAAAAGACTTATGGAACAGAATACGAGAGGAGCAATGGAAGAAGAATGGAGATAATACACCTCCTTTTGAAGAAATAGATGGGGAAGATTGTCAACTTCACCCCAACTTGGAGGAAGTGTACGAAGAAGTGTCAAGACTTGACAGAGGAAGAGAGGAAACCATAAACATTTCAACGTTGCCTAATTACATGGGAGAATACGAAAGGGAGTCAGTAATAATCCGAGCACCCACAGTGCATGGAAAGGGAAAGGAAAAGGTAGAAGAGAGTTCACACAATCTAACAGAATTAAAGAAAACAAAAGTACGATGCAAATTGACGGTGGAAGAATTGCTTCGACTTAAACCACAATTATGGAAGCAAATGGCAAACCAATTAGAATCACAGCCAGAGATTGGAGGACCGAAAGAAAAGGAGAAGGAAAATAACTCCACAATACAAGTTCCTGTGGACAAAGTGGGAGAGTTTAGTGAAGGGGATGAGGGTAATACTTGTCTACCAGTCACACACAATGGGTACATGACCAAGGCTATTCTTGATACGGGAGCCGAGGTAGGAATTGCCACTAAGGAAATCTGGGAAAAATGGGGAAAACCTGCCTTACGACCCACACACATGAAACTCCAATTAGCAGACGGTCATGTAGAAAAACCCTTAGGAATATTGGAAAGGATCAAACTAACCACTTGTGGTGTAGAATTCGAACACACACTAGCCATCTGTAAATTCGAGAAAGCAAACAACTACGAGATGATATTAGGACGACCCTTCATGAGACAAATGCGGGTAGTACAGGATTGGGGAAGAGATTCGTTATACCTGCAACATCAAGGAAACACCACCAAAATAAATTTGCACACATTTGCTTATCGAGATGTCCCTCCACTACAATGGAATCCAGTACACCGAGAAGAAGATGACTTATCCATTCACAGTGCTGGATCAAGTGATCAATCTTGGATGCATGAAGATGCCCAGTTGTGGATGTGTAAGGAATCCAAGAGAGAAGAGAGCAAAAGGCAACCATGGCCGATAGGACATCCTAACTATAGATCCGTAGAGGACCCCACTTACACACCTCAGATTTTCGCTAATGAGATCTTTGAGCCTCATGGATGGATGGAAATCTTGGCAACTCTAGATGTGTGTGTAAACGAAGAAGTTTTGATGATGAATGAATGCATAGATGAGGAAGGTTATGATGTGAACTTCTATATGGTTGTCCTACAAGAAGTAGAAGAAGGGGAAATCCTGGAAAAAGAATGGAGAGAGGAATCTGAAAACATAGAAATGGAACCAAAATTTGATTACGAAGAAAGCTGCTTGAATACTATTCAGGACCAGAAGGAACAGGAACCAACAAAGATCTTAGCAATTGAAACTTCTACTGCAATACACAGGCAGGAGGAGAACAGGAGTAAGGTAGGGCCGGACCCAGATCTTTTTGAAGTTCCGGAACACTTTAAAAAATACGAAGTGGAGGAAAGAAAAGTGGCTATTCAAATGCCTCGACGAGAGGCACGAGACGGGGAAGCGTATGACAACAAGGAACAAACGAAAAAAATTGTTGTGACAGTTGAGGAAGGAGAAGAAAGATGCACATATATTGGTAAAGATGTGTCTGAAGAAGAGGAAGAGGAACTCATATACCTTATTCGGGAGTACCGAGATGTATTCGCATGGACCTATAAGGATCTCAAAGGGGTAGAACCCACCATTTGTTCCCATCGAATACCAATGACAGCAGATGCAAAACCCTCCAAACAACGTCCTTATACATACAATGAAGTCTACGCAGCAAAGATTAAGGAAGAAATAGACAAACTACTAGCGACAGGATTCATATATGAGATAGAACATACCGAGTGGGTATCGCCTAGTAGTAGTGCCTAAGGAAAATGGAAAATTGAGAGTGTGCATAAATTTGAAGAAGGTGAATGCAGCCACTATACGTGATAACTACCCACTACCTATCACGGACCATTTATTAGAGAGAGTAGCAGGTAAGGAGGTCTATAGCTTCCTGGATGGATTCTCCGGATACAATCAGGTAGCTATTGCGACCGAGGATCAACATAAGACAGCATTCGCCACTGAATGGGGAGTGTATGCATTCAGAGTGATGCCCTTTGGACTCACTAATGCTCCAGCCACCTTCCAGAGATTGATGTGTCATGTTTTCAAGGAATTTCTGAAAAAAAGCATGGAAGTATATGTAGATGACCTTTGCACGTACTCCAATCAAAGACCCGATCACATTCCCGAGTTGAGGAAGATATTCAGCAAATGTAGACAGTACAGAGTCTGCTTAAACCCAGAGAAATGTGTCTTCATGGTAAGGCAAGGGAAAATTCTAGGACACATAGTTTCGAGAAATGGAATATCAACGGATGAGGACAAGATTAAAGTCATCTTAGACTTACCAAGACCCAAGAATGCAAAGGAAGTGCAAGCTTTTATGGGACACTGTGGATACTACCGTAGGTTCATTCACATGTATGCCATAATAGCAAAACCCTTGTATGGTCTCTTGACTCAATTTACTTGGACAGAAGAGTGCGAAAAAGCATTCACCGACTTGAAAAAGAGACTTAGTACAACCCCAATTTTGAAATCACCCAATTGGAGCAAGCCTTTTCATATTCATGTTGACGCTTCTAACTATGCCATTGGATGCATCTTAGCCCAGCCGGCTGATGAAGGCAAGCTGGATCATCCAATTTCTTATGCGAGTAGACAACTGAATCAAGCAGAAAGAAATTATACCACTATGGAACGAGAAGGCTTAGGAATGGTATACGCAGTGAAGAAATTCAGACATTATCTTTTAGCCAACAAGTTCAAATTCTTCATAGACCATCAAGCTTTGTTGTACTTAGTCAATAAGCCTTGTAACACGGGAAGGTTGGTACGATGGTTTCTACTACTAATGGAGTTCGATTTTGAAGTAATAGTGAAAAAGGGGAACACACATGTGAGAGCAGACCACCTTTCTAGGCTAACACACGGAGAGCCACCAAGGGGAGTACCCGACGATCTACCAGATGCTTATTTGTTCAATCTAGAAGTTTGCCCAAAGTGGGCTGAGAAATTGATCCCTATACTCACCCATGGCCCTCAACACTCAATCAATAGGAATAGCAAGAAAGAAATTCTTCAATCGAGGAACTTACACATTGTGTCAGGTAGTGTATACTACAAGGAACCCAACGGAGTGTTACTCAGATGTGTTGATGAGGATGAACAAACGCAACTAATTGAGCAAGCACATGTGAACAAATGGAGAACACACCAAGGGACTCATGGAACCATCCGAGAACTGAAAAGATTAGGAGTGTATTGGCCTGACATGCCCAAGAATGTTCACGACCACGTAAGTAATTGTGCAGAATGCCGAGAGACGGTTCCCGAAGATCATATGTCTCTACCTTTTTCGACCATAGCACCCAATTGGAGTACAACTTTAGTGAAATTCTTAAAGACTCAAGAACCAAAAGATGACGGCCAATGGGAGGAATTAAATGAAGATGACGGCCAATGGGAGGAATTAAATGAAGTAGACTATAACGAAGAGCAAAAAGACCTCGAGCAGGAGGATCACATAATGCAGGACGATCAAAGTACTAGGGGCAAGGAAGTAAAAATGAAAGGTCAGCATACTTTAAAACTTAATGAAAGTTCCAACATCCAAATCAAGGAGGCCACACCACCCCGAAAAATACGCATGAAGATCCCAAAGAAGGAATGTCAGGAAACACAAAAGGAAGATGAAGAACCCTTTACACCCATAAGGGTTGTGGCAGAACCGTCTCCCATGGATGTTACATTTCAAGGGAGTGCCACTAAGGTTATTGATGTGGATGAAGACGAAGCAGAACCGCAAGTGCACTTACAAATCAGACAACCACACAATGAAACGATCCATAGCGAAAAAGGAAAAGATGTACAAACAGGAGAAACCCCAGATATACCAAAGACATGGCTGAATGTGGATATAGCTCAGCTCAAGCCCGTGGTGCAGGACATGATCAGAACTGCCTTAGATACACAACAACTTATGGCTGATGCTGATGAAGATTATGACCAAGCCATGCAGGACAAAATCGAACTTCAAAAATGGGGTAAGAATCTCTCTACTGAGCTAGAGACAGTAAAAGAACAGGTAGTAGAAAAAGAAACTGAACTGAAAGAAATCAAAACCAAATGCAGCCTGCTAGAGACAGAACATGAGCAATTAAAAGAACAACTACAAGAAGTCACCAAAAAACTACAAGCAAATGAGGCTAAAAAGGCACGCATGACATCAAGAAGCAAAATTCTGGAATCACAGATTAAAGCGTACATGGATGAAGCAGAGGTGTTAAGACAACGGAACAAAGAGCTTATGGCCGCTCTTTTAAGCGATCAACCAGTCGAAGTGCAAGCCCAACCGGAAAGAGACATCAAGGGATTAGAAGAGAAAGTGATTATGTATGAAGATCAACTCAAAAAGGAGCAAGACACAATTGCCGAATGGGAAAAAAGATACATGGATGACACGGCTGCCTTGAGAGCCAAATGGAAGAAAGCTGAGAATGACTATCTGCGACAATGTAAAGAAGATACAGATCAGATGGACATTGTAGTACAAGAACTTCTGAAACACAAGGATATGATTGCCAAGGCCACTGAAGAACTCAAACAGAAGAATGAATGTATTAAGGAACTTCAGGAACGGCTAGAACAAAAAGGAAAAGAGGGGACACCAGTAGTTCCAACTTCTGCAGAGGCTACTGTGGAGACTGAGGTATGTCCTCTATCTTCCCCCTCATATCATTCACCGGTAAAGGAGGAAAAGGAGGTTCACATTGAACCTAACACTCGGGAAATTGCAGAACTGAGCAGACCAGAAAGGGCACTACTGGTGTCCCAACTTACGGCAGAATTTGAAGATCAGATCATCAGGATCATGAAAGAAGCTCAAATAGAAAATAAACAACTAAAACAAATTTTGAAGCCCTTTAATGTACCATACGGACTACTTAAAGAACAAACTCGATATTATATAAAGTCTGCAACGAATAAAGATCCAGACCACAACCTTCAATTCAGGCATGACACTTTCAATTACACTCAAGAGGAATTTGAGAAGGCGGATCCGATATGGCGACGAAAGATTTTGGAGAAACATCCAACGTTGCGGGTACAGTGGGAAGCATCACCATATGTACTTCAAGTCAATCCATCTTTTTGTCCTGTACCCCGTAGACGATCTTGGACACAATTTTGGGAAGGACAGCGCCAAGGCAATATCAATAATTAGTGGCTCAACTACCCTTTACTACCTAGTCCGCCACATAATTATCTACCAACCGAAGAATACATGGTAAAGACAATGGAATTTTGGATTTCCAGATACGCTTCCGTTCCGGACTTAGCAGTCAAAATGACTAACAAAATATTCAGCATGCTATTGACAGTAATAAAGGTTTTCCAACATGCCAAATACACATTTTTGAATTTCATTGGCATTACGCAAGGATCTGAGGCTCTTATTTTTTATTTATCGACTATTCCAAGCCGACTAACTATTATGGCATATTATTCTCGCCTCATGTTTTTGCCATCGACATATATGCAGACTTTTGAAGAAGCATTATTTACAGGCTTCTTTGAAATTGATTCAGAAATTTTTGTTAAAATGACTTCCAATTTGAATGCAAGACTGGTGGCCTATGAAACAAGTTTCTTTGCTGATCATCGACAGGCGCCAGAAGACGGAGTAAAGTCTCAGTAATGGAAGGAATTCATGCTGTGTCACGCGAATTTGCTAAATCAAAGAGAGCAACAAGCCATACAAACCTACACACGTCGCCACAAAAAGCTTGTAGGGGACGACAGAGTTTAGGAGGAGGGACGTGTGGAAGGGGAATCAAGCAAAAAAAGAAGAAGAAGAAGATCAAAGTCAAAAATAACTCAATAAAGAATAAAACAATGACATTTGAAGACATATCTCTGCAAGAAGCCCCGCAGGGGCGCATCACTCATCTCTGCACAGAGCCCCGCAGGGGCACACACACCAAGGAAAAGCAAACAGGCTCAAAGCAATACAACAGGGTCAGATGTGTGCAACCAGGACAAATCAGAGGACCAAAAGTTAGAAAGGGGTAGAGGCCGAAAAGTTCAAGAGGGTGACTAAGAACAACACATTCTTAGTCACTGGTGGCGTGCGTGGCAACCCAAATCAACAGGCAAGACAAATGCAGCAGGCTCTAGTGTAGTAGAGCTTGAATCAAGAACAGGCCATCAAAGCTGCATGTCTGTTTAACTACAGACAAAACTGACCAAGGGTAGCGTGCGGAGAAAAGAAGTAATCAGCCGACGAAAAGCTAAAGCCTGTCAAGGGACGACAGAGACGAAGAGGGGGAGAGTGTTGCAGAGCTAAAGGAAGCACAAAGCAGAGAAAAAGACGGGCCCCAAAATTTTTCCGATTTGGACATCATATTTTTGTATCATAATCATTCTTGTAATATATTTTCCGTTGTAAAGGCACTAGAGGAGTCCTCTAGATGCATACCCGCAGAAGATTAGAGATTTACCCATGTAAAATAGTAGAAAATTAGTCTTTTAGTGAATAAAGTGCCGGTCTCTTGTGTGAAAGGACCATTTCTAGGGCACTAGTATATAAGTCACTTTGTGACTCTTTGTAAGAACTTTTTGCCATTGTGAAGAAGGAGCTCTACAGATTTTCGAGTTTGCCTCTTTCATGCTGATTTTGATCTTCATTTCGCTCTTGTATGTGTGTGTTATGCTTGAAATGCATGTGTAGGACTGTTGTCTACCCCTTCCCCTTGGTTTTGAGCTGCTGTAGTGCGTGTGCAAGCTAAGAGGAGTTGTGGCACGGGTGTTGGTGACTCCCGTCATTCACTGTTTTTGCCATAACTTGAAGCAGACTAGTCAGAATCGAGTGAAACCACTGTCGTTGGATGCGTCTCGTCGAGAACTTCGAAACGAGTACCCTATTGTCTATATTCGGAGTTCTGGGCTGGGAGAAAACCTCAAAAATACTAAAAACTTCTGTAAGAGGCTTGCGGCAAACACTTTCAGTATTTCAATGAGTGTGAGAGGTAGTAGTCTTTTCTCATGCATGCTAGCTAAACCACTTGAAATGCATGTGTAGGACTGTTGTCTACCCCTTTCCCTTGGTTTTGAGCTGCTGTAGTGCGTGTGCAAGCTAAGAGGAGTTGTGGCGCGGGTGTTGGTGACTCCCGTCATTCACTGTTTTTGCCATAACTTGAAGTAGACTAGTCAGAATCGAGTGAAACCACTACCGTTGGATGCGTTTCGTCGAGAACTTCGAAACGAGTACCCTATTGTCTATATTCGGAGTTCTGGGCTGGGAGAAAACCTCAAAAATACTAAAAACTACTGTAAGAGGCTTGCGGCAAACACTTTCAATATTTCAGTGAGTGTGAGAGGTAGTAGTCTTTTCTCATGCATGCTAGCTAAACCACTTCATTTTCCATCACGTGTGCACACGTCTTCATACACTTGGTACGTCGTTCCTTCGGATTGACAATTAGATGTGTGTTAAGTACCCACTATATGCACTTGTGTGGCAATTGAGGTACAGTCTCATTGGCACAAGTCCTTGAGTCTTCTCGGCTCAAGTACACACGTTTTTTAAATTTGGTGTTGCTCTAGCACAATGGTGAGAACCACGTTAAGAAGCTCCACTTCCTTAATGTCAATCCGCGGAAGAGATAGGAGTGATATGAAGATCGTGAATGTGAGATGAAGTGAGAGTGAAGGTGAGAAGCATAGAAATGCACACACACATACACACACACTACGAAGAGACAAGCAAGACACAATGGAAGGTGAGAAATCAACTCTATTACTCAAGAACACTCTTACAAGCTCAAAAGAACTCTAACCTCAAACAAGCTCACACTAACCAACCTCAAAAATGAGCTTTCTAGCTCTTTTTATAGTTTCTAGACTAGTTTTGACCGGTTTCACATCTAGTGACCGGCATAGTTAAAAATTAGGTCTTAGATGCTATTTGGAAGGGTAAACGGTGTCTAAAAATAACGAAAATTGATACGCTTGTTCTACCTAAGCTCCTTAAGCTCGAGGACTCTCAGCTTGCACAAAATGGAGCTAGAAATTAAGAAAAGGGTTTTTCTATGTTACATATGTTACAATAGTGATAAAAATCACTGTTGGAGGTTTTTGAAAAGTATTTTTAGAACATGATTCTTTGAAAAAAGATTCGACTGGCTCACTACTCCGTCATTACATGCTTCCGCGTCGTCTATGCCTCTGGCTGCTTCCAACAGCCCCCTCCCTCTCGCTTCTGTCGTCCCTGGCAGAACCTTGTTGTGAGGTCTGCCGGATATAGTTCTGTAGGAGGTCTTGAGCGAGGGTGTGCTCAGAGATACGAATGCCTCAGGCCAGATCTGCCTCGAGTTTCTCCCAGTCGATTGGTTGCGGTTCTTCCGGTGGCGGGAGCTGATAGTGTGTGGAATAGACCATTCGTTCACAGGCAAATAAGTGTAATAAATGTGTAGGCCTGCTTATGAATACCTCTGAATGGTATTCCCAGAATCCGGTTGTGAACATCTCTTCGAATGTCTGCTTGTAGCACGCCGGTAGATATTTTATTCTGCAATGCCAGGCATAACACACCCGTAGCGATGGCGTTGTACTCATATCATATACCAGATCGAAATTGCCATGCTCAAAGCCCGGGGTGTTTACATGAGGTGCCTTGACTCGTCGGAAGACTTTAAAAACCATTTGCATCATGTCGAAGATTTTGACAGTCATATGCGCCGCTATATCATCCATATGCTTTAATCTAGGGAGCCAGTGGCGAATTGTAGCCATCATGTAGCCTACAGTTGGTAACTCAATGGGTGGCTTAAAATAGGGGTAATTCAACCAGTCTTGGCACTGCTTATTGTTTTGTACCTTAATAGCAAAGGCAGTCCAGGAGCGGCGTCGTGGTACTGGTCCCCAACATGGGTTGTACTTTAAGTGCAAAGGTGCCTTTACCCATGTACTCATCATTTCTGGATACTTCTGTAGTAAATCTTTTCGCCACTCTGGTTGATAGACCGCTCCTTGCTGCGCATCGGGTGGTAGATCGTCCTCCTCGAATTGAGTTGCATGCGATGGTTTCTTACCTGTCTCTTTCTCAATGGCTAACTGGTATTCAACCATTAACATAAAATACGGTTTATACTGTAGCTCATGCCCAGATATGTATCGTCGCGGGGCCAAATGAGCAAAGAATGGAGACTGTAAAATTCTTTCTTCTATCATCGCCATGGCATGTAATTGTGCCTCTACTCTAGCTGAGTGTGTTGTCCCAAGTTCCTCAATAGTCTTCATCCACGCGGGGGTCGGAAGTTCGTAAGTCATCTGGCCTTCGGCCGTGACGCGTCCGCTTGGGATGGGTTGTGGCTCGTATGCCTCTTCAAACGTTTCCTCCACCGGAATGGTGACATTTTCTTCCTCAGTTGGAAGCTCAGGTGGGGAATCTGGCCTTGGTGGTGCTTCATATAATACAATCCTTGATTCAAGGTTCGATACCTGGGCCCGTAATGCGTTGAGTTCCTCTAAGATGTCAGGAGAGGGGTCCACAGGTGCTGGTGTGTCTGGGTGTGCCGGTGCTCGTAACTGGAGTAATTTATGATCTTCTTTGAGTTTCTGTAGCTCCTCAGTCATGCGGTCATATTCATCTAGCAATCTTACATGATCTTCTAGCAGCATCCTCATCGAGTCTGAAGGAATGGCTTTGAACCTGCTAGGACTGAGTGGTTGGTCTGGGTGGTCGAGCGCTGCTTCTAAGTTTTCTCGGTTCTGATCCTGTAAGCGCTGATTTTCTTTCTTGGCGGCTGTTAGGTGTCTTCGTAGTAAGCCCATGTTTCATGTTAGCGTTGCATTGCGGACTGTCTGGGCTCTTAATAAGTTATCCAGGTCAGCAGTGGCTTCCTTGGTCTTTTCTTCGCTTTCTAGTTCCAATTTGTGATATGCCTTGCGTAATTCCTGGTATCGGGTGTTCAGAGAGGCATTTTCAATAGATAATAAATTAAGCTGCGACTGTAAGTCATTGGTTGTCCTCTGCAGCTGCTGGTAATTATCGCCAAGAGATGTGAACTCATCTCTGACTTGCGTCATACACATGAACATCTGTCGAAATGCATTATCTACAGTGGGTGATAGTATTAATGGGGTGCTAAATGAAGATGCAGTGGGTGTAGATGCAACGGGAATGGGGAATGGGGGTGGGAAGGTGGATGCTGTGGTGATTGTTGAAAATTGTGATGTTCCTAAATATGTTTGTGCTGTGAGTGAAGTGAGTGATGGTGCAGTGGGTGGTGAGATGTCCATGTCATTGGACGTGTCCAGTGCGGTGACTGTGAATATGGGTGTGACTGTGGGTGCTTGTGCTGGTGTAAATACCGGATTTACAAAGGTTGAGGAGTAAGTTACAGGGGGGCTGGCTGGAGCAGCTTGGTGGAAAGGGGAAATAGGGGTTACCGTGGGTCGGGGAGGTGAGATTGGGGAGAAGGTTAATGGCGGTGGGAATGGGAAAAGGGGTCGTGGAGGTGTGGGGAAAGATGGAAAAGATGGATGGAGGAATGGGTTGGATAGAAAGGTGGGTGTGGGAGGGGGTAGACTAGGGCTAATGGGTGCAGGAATTGTGGGGTGAGTGGTCGTAAAGACAATTTCTGCAACGCCACTGGCGATAGAAGATGATAGTCGGGGGGAAGGAGGGTGAATAGGGGAGGCTGGAGGGATGGGCGGTGATGGAGGAGCGGTTGGGGTGGTCGGTACTTCAGTGACTACTGAGGTATGTACAGTTGTAGCGCGGGGTGGGGAATCTACAAGGATGGTTTCTACTGCCAACGAACTTTTGGGGACGAGGCGTGCCTCCCTGGCTTTCTAACGAGCTATTAAGCTCAAAAAACGGACTTCGGATGAAAAAGTTATGACCATTCAGGCCCTGGGGGGTAAAAACTGACAAATGGGTTTTTCCCCAAATATGAGCTAAGGGGTCTCCTATGAGTATAATCACCCAAAAATTTCCCAAAAATAGCCCCAAAATTGGCCAAAAAATGAAACCTTAAAATTTGCGATGGGGGTGCACAATCGCGATGGTGTGAGACGATCGCGATGGTCTGGGACCGTCGCAATGGCGTGAGGGTGAACAATCGCGATGGCGTGATGCGCGAACCATCGCGATGGTCTGAAGTGCACCGTCGCGATGGCGTGAAAGTGGACAATCGCGATGGCGTGAGTGTGAACCGTCGCGATGGCTCGATCAGGCGGACAATCGCAATGGCGTGAGTCAACGGTCAAAGTGAACAATCGTGATGGTCCAAAGTGAACCGTCGCGATGGTCACAGATGCGATGGCTTGAGCCAATCGCGATGGTCTGGGCGCGATGGCGTGAGCCAATCGCGATGGTCCGAGTTTTTGAAGTGTCGTGATGGTGTGAGGGTGTCGTCGCGATGGCGTGAGGTGCGAGCCGTCGCGATGGTCTAACTTGCCACGTGGCACCATCGGCGCGATGGCGTGAGCCAATCGCGATGGTGTGGGGTCAACCGAACAGTCGTGATGGTCCGCGAATCGTCGCGATGGTCCAAATGAACCGTCGCAATGGTCCGGCCGAGCCGTCGTGATGGCGTGAGCCAATCGCGATGGTGTGACACAATCGCGATGGTCTGAGACCGTTGCGATGGTCCACCAAAGTATGATTTTTTGCAATGCAAGTATGGATTCCTAGAGGCGCAAGTGTGCTCTACACGCTGGTGTGGTCGCCTTCTTCAAATTCCGAACTTTGAAGACCATCGCGATGGTCTGACACAGTCGGAAATTTCTGACAGAAAGTGAAGTTTTTACCTTTTCCAAGCTTTCTTTATGCTGTGGAGCTCTGTACCTGCAAGAAAACTCAAGAAAACAAAAGTACACACAAGCACAAAAGCTCTCTCTCACTCTCTCGCATGCACAAATGAGGGGAAATGAGGAGAATGGGGTGGATATGGTGAATTTTCTGATTTTTTGGGAGATGAAGATGATGATGCGGTGATGAAGATGGAGTGTGGGGGAGGTGAAAAACACTAAAAACTAAGTAAAAACAAGAACAAAAACTGAAATTTTTACCTTCCAACGCTACTTCTTGCTATACTCTTACCATCACACATTCGTCCTAGACTCGATCCCCGGCAACGGCGCCAAATTTGGTGTTGCTCTAGCACAATGGTGAGAACCACGTTAAGAAGCTCCACCTCCTTAATGTCAATCCGCGGAAGAGATAGGAGTGATATGAAGATCGTGAATGTGAGATGAAGTGAGAGTGAAGGTGAGAAGCATAGAAATGCACACACACATACACACACACTACGAAGAGACAAGCAAGACACAATGGAAGGTGAGAAATCAACTCTATTACTCAAGAACACTATTACAAGCTCAAAAGAACTCTAACCTCAAACAATCTTAGTGACCGGCATAGTTAAAAATTAGGTCCTAGATGCTATTTGAAAGGGTAAACGGTGTCTAAAAATAACGAAAATTGATACGCTTGTTCTACCTAAGCTCCTCAAGCTCGAGGACTCCTCGGCTTGCACAAAATGGAGCTAGAAATTAAGAAAAGGGTTTTTCTATGTTACATATGTTACAATAGTGATAAAAATCACTATTGGAGGTTTTTGAAAAGTATTTTTAGAACATGATTCTTTGAAAAAAGATTCGACTGGCTCACTGCTCCGTCGTTACATGCTTCTGCGTCGTCTGTGCCTTTGGCTGCTTCCAACACCCATTAAGGCAATAGGCATATATGCAAGCCGGGGGAAAAAAACCTCCTAAAGAGGAAAAAAAGTGCCCCGGTAATCCTAGAGTGTTCACACACATCACTGCCTAAACATATCAACAAACTAGACCCCATTTATTCAAATGCTTTTACCCATAAGTAGCTTACCTTTCAACTTAAATAATGAGCGCTTATTTGCTCAAAACTTTACACTGTGGAGTGAGATTTGATCAAAATATTATCATCGAATTTGTAGCAGCACCCATCTTCACTTCTTCACATTTACACATGTAAATGTTCCTACTTAAAATTCTCTCATCGTGATTACAATTAAACTCTAAAAACTTGTACAGAGGTTAGTCAACTATACAATTAGACTTGTACAAAAGCATACCTCAAAAGGATAAACACAGAAGGAGCATTGAGCAAATGATCGAGGCACAACTTTCTTCTATTCAGAGAAAACATAGTTCTGAATGATAATTCATGTTCTTCTTACATTCTAAAGTCTCAAATGATTTCTAAAACTTATCACTCATCATCTCTCATACTCGTAGTACATCTATATCAAGTATATATAGATTTTTACATCTCAACTTGTCATAGATACAAAGTTTTTATGAACTACTTACAAGATTAGTATACATGTATATACAAGTCTTCATCTTCTGACCATGCACTAAACTTCAAGCTTCATATGTTGATCTTTGCTTCATTCTTTGACTTTTTTAGACAAGGAAGGCGCTTCTGTTGATAGCCTGTCAATAAAAAGAGTGGTTCTCTTAGTGTAGGTGTCCAAACTGAGTGATTCTTGTTGTGTTGCGAAGCTTACAACTTGTTTTATATAAATAGATCAGTGTTTCTACAATTTGCAATGAGAAAACTCCGCGCAAGTAGGCGTTTTTTGCAGATCTTCTTTCTTGTGTCTATCCAGTGTCTCATCAGTGACATACCTCTCTTCAAACTTTCATATCTCAGTTGTTATGAGGTCTTTTTGAGTGATTTCACTTGGAGGAGTTTCCTTAGCTCTCATACTTTCTATCCATATCAAAATTTCTCATAGATCTTGAAGTTTTCTTGCTGCTCTACATCATTTTTCAATTCAGATAGTTAGTCATACCTTGCTGTTGCAGGCCTTTTCTTACCTTGACTTCAAGCTGTTGGTTTGGGAGCTATACGCCACGTTTTTTGACATTTTTTGTTTCTAAAGCATGCTACTCAGAGTCTACATTCAAAATATATGATTAGTCTTGTTGAACTCTTCTTAGAGAGTTTCTGGTGGTTATTTTGCTACAATGACCTATTTTTGTTTTCTTGAAAGTTTGGAGGAAAGTTCGTTTTTGAAGTTTGGAAGGATTTGTTTGATCTTTTGAAGATTTTGGGAGATCTCATCATCTTTCGTTGTGTGCTTTGATGTTTACAAGTTTTTAATCACAACATTGTGGTATCAGAGCATTTGTTTTTTTATCAAATCTTTAATACAACTTATTGAATTATCTTCTTTGTTTACAACAATTCAACATGGCAGATTTGAGTGCATCAATTGAGAAGTTATCAGATGGGAGAAATTATCCTATGTGGCAATTTAGAATGGAGCCTTATCTCATGTCTAAAGGTCTTTGGGGATTGATAACAGGTACAGAAGTGAAGCTGATATTACCAGAAGCTCCTACACAAGCGGATCGAGCAAGAGAGCAAGAATGGATCGAAAGAGATAGAAGAGTTTTGTTTATTATATCACAAACAATTTCCAATACTATGCTTGGGCATATAAGAGGTTTGAATACTATTAGAGAGGCTTGGGAGTCTCTAGAAAGACTATTTGCAACTACCAACAGAGCAAGGCAAACACAACTTATTGGTGAGCTAACAAGAGTAAAAAAGAAGCCACGAAAATCAGTTAATGATTATGTTATTGAGGTAAAATCTCTTATTGAAGCATTAGCCTCTATTGACGCATCTCGTAGTGAGGATATAAAGTTTAATAGCATGTTAAATGGCTTGAGAGAAGATGAAAGATGGAAGTCTTTCATTACGTTTATCATGACTCGAGAGAATCTACCATCCTTTGAAGATTTACAAACACTCATGATGACTGAAGAAATCAACATAGAAGGTGGCAAATCTTATCATTCACAAAGAGGTAGTCAAGGACAAGCTCTTTATACTTCATCAAATAGATCAAGAGGTAGAGGAAATTCGAGAGGAGGAGGAAGATTCAACAACAATGCAAGAGGAAGAGGAAGCTTCAATGCTACTAGAGGAGGAAGAACAACACAACAAAGTCAACAGACTCAACCAAACTAGCAAGGTAACTTTACGTGCCATTATTGTGGTAAAGTTGGTCATTATGCCAGGGATTGCTTCTCCAATCCGAATAGAAGAGGTGGTTTTAGAGGACGACAAAGAGGAAGAGGCCAAGATCACATGCATCACAACAACAACATAGTACAAGAGGAGGCTCAAATACATAAAGAAAACGTTCTTATGGCTATGCATATAGAGACACATAAGAGGAAGGTAAACAATAAAACTTGGTATGTAGATAGTGGTTGCTCAAACCACATGAGTCACAACATGAATATGCTTGTGAACTTACACAAACCTGATTCAAGAATCACAGTTGCTAAAGGAGATAGTACTGAGCATGAAGTAGTTTACATTGGTGATTGTCCACTTAATGAACATGTCACTCTTAGAGATGTTTTGTTTGTTCCTACCATTACAAGAAATTTGATTTGAGTTGGACTACTAATTGTAGAATTTTTGGAAGCATATATTTTGTTCATGTTCCACAACAGTTAAGGTCAAAGTTGGATCCAAGGTCAGAAAAAATGGTTTTCATTGGTATGGCAGAAGGGCAACCGGGATATAGATGTGTGAACCTAGATACGGGAGAGGTAATTGTTTCGAGAGATGTTATTTTTCATGAAGATAAATCTTGGTATAAACATGAAGTGCAGGTAGATGAAGAAGAAACTACAAGAAGTCACGAAGAAGAGCCAATTTCTCCAAGTTCACCAGAGAGTCAAATTACACATGAAGAGGCAACTCCCCCCAATCAGAAGTTGAAGAAAATTCTTGATTTGATTTCAAAGGAAATTGAGTCATAGGAAGAAGAAAGTGAAGGTTCTACATCAAGAAGAACTCAAACTCGAAGGCAAGAAAAGCATAGTAGGACAAGAAGCCAATCAAGGTATCCAGTAAGAGAAAGAAGGCAACCGCAAAGATTTTCTCATGAAGCTTATATTGCAAAACTTCTTGAGGAGCAGGAACCAACAACTTTTAAAGAAGCGTCAAAGGTAAAGAAATGGGTTAAAGCAATGGATGAAGAAATGATAGCTTTGTATGAGAACAATACATGGAGTTTAGTTGCAAGGCAACCTAACATGAAGGTAATTGGTAACAAATGGGTGTACAAGATAAAGAGAAACAGTGATGGTTCAGTAAGTAGATATAAGGCAAGGCTTGTTTGTAAAGGTTATGCACAGAGTTATGGCATCGATTATGAGGAGACATTTTCTCCTGTTGCCAAGATATCAACAATAAGGACATTAATTAGTGTTGCTGCAAGCAAGGTATGGAATCTTTATCAATTAGATATAAAAAATGCATTTCTCAATGGTGATTTAAAAGAAGATGTGTACATGGAGCAACCAGCAGGTTATGAAGATCCCAAGAAGCCTATGCATGTATGTAAACTCTTGAAAGCATTGTATGGTCTTAAGCAGGCTCCAAGGGCTTGGAATTTTAAATTGGTAAAGTTTCTTGAAAAGCAGGGATACAGGTGTTCAAATGCAGATACTTCTTTGTATGTTAAGGTTGAAGGATCATTGATTGTTTATATCTCAATTTATGTGGATAACTTGAAAATAACAGGAAACAATGAAGGTGAGATAGCCAGGATTAAAGCAGAGCTTGGATCTGAATTTAAAATTTCAGATTTAGGAGAACTAACGTACATTCTTGGAATCGAAGTTATGAAGAAGGAAGATGGCGTATATCTTCTACAAAGGAAGTATATTTCAGATTTGTTAAAGAAATATGGCATGGAGCATTGCAAGAGTATCAGTAATCCGATGGAATCCAATGTGAAGTACAATGCTGAAGATGGTGAACCTTTAGAAGATCCACTTATCTACAGGTCTTTCATTGGTTCTCTTATATATGCAACTTTAACAAGGCCGGATATTACATTTAGTGTAAGTACATTGTCTCAATTCATGAACAAACCCACAGATGTTCATATGCAAGTAGCAAAAAGGGTCTTGATATATTTGAAGGGTACATTAAATGAAGGTTTGGGCTATAAATATCATGAAGGTTTGAATTTGAAAGCATGCAGTGATGCAGATTGGGCTGGAAATAAGGATGATAGAAGGAGTACAGGTGGATATCTGATATTTGCAGGTAATAATTTGGTTTCATGGAGTTCTAAAAAACAGCCTACAGTAGCACTTTCAAGCACAGAAGCTGAATATAGAAGTCTTACAAATGCAACATGTGAGATTATGTGGTATTTGAAGCTTTATGCTGAATCTATCTACAACATGTCCACTACTCTTTGGAGATAATGTAAGTTCATTACAGCTCGCGTCTAATCCAATGTACCATGCAAGAACAAAACACATTGAAGTGCACTATCACTATATCCGTGAGAAGGTGGTGAATGAAGATATTGATATTCAACATGTTGGAACTAAAGATCAATTAGCAGACATACTCACAAAATCAGTGGATGCTCAAAAGCTTAAGCGAATCAAAGTACTACTTGGAGTCAAAGCTTTGGATTTAGAGCTTGAGGGAGGCAATGTTACATAAAAACAAGCTCTAAAGTAGTCTTGTGGATTTTATTAATGATTAAAAATGGTATATGGAAGCTTGTGGATCTTATTAGTTATGAAAAATAACATGTGGAGGCGTTCACATCTCAAAAGTTAGAGCAAAAGTAGAAGGAAAGGAGAGGTGTCTATTTTTAGACAAGGAAGGTGCTTCTGTTGATAGCCTCTCAATAAAAAGAGTGGTTCTCTTAGTGTATGTGTCCAAATTGAGTGCTTGTTGTTGCGTTGCAAAGCTTACAACTTTTACTATATAAGTAGATGCGTTTTTGTACAATTTGCAATGAGAAAACTCCGTTCAAGTAGGCATTTTTTGCAGATCTTCTTTCTTGTGTCTATCATGTGTCTCATCAGAGACATACCTCTCTTCAAACTTTCATATCTCAGTCATTATGAGATCTTTTTGAGTGATTTCACTTGGAGGAGTTTACTTAGCTCTCATACTGTCTATCCATATCAAAATTTCTCATAGATCTTGAAGTTTTATTGCTGTTATACATCATTTTTCAATTCAGATAGTTAGTCATACCTTGCTGTTGCAGGCATTTTCTTACCTTGCCTTCAAGCTGTTGGTTTGGGAGCTATACTCCACCTTTTTTGACGTTTTTTGTTTCTAAAGCATGCTACACAGAGTCTAATTTCAGGATATAGGATTAGTTTTGTCAAATTCTTCTCAGAGAGTTTCGCGTGGTTATTTTGCTACAGTGACCTATTTCTGTTTTCTTGAAAGTTTGGAGGAAAGTTTGTTTTTGAAGTTTGGAAAGATTTGTTTGATCTTTTGAAGATCTTGGGAGGTCTCATCATCTTTTGTTGTGTACTTTGATGTTTAAAATTTTTTAAACACAACAAGAATCAAATCAATCACTAATTGATTGGAGAGTGATTGAGGGAAGTTAGCCTCCCAAACTCAACTATAAATAGATGGCAGTTTTAGTCGTGGTTAGAGAGACCTATGTGAAGACCTCCAAGAGCTGAGCTTTATGCCATATCAAGGTGTGATTACAAGGCACACATATATATCAGTAAGTCCATTGTATTGTACGATCAATATACTTTCATTTTCATGATCATTTGAGTTCATATTTCCATGTTCTTGTGAAGTGTACTACTCACTGCCATATCTCTCAGTTTTCTAAGTTAGATTGCAGAGATGGTTTCTCTAAGCTTGGTGCATCATTTTCAGTGATTTAACTTGGTAAAGTTAGCTCTATAAGTCTACTATATGCTCACCAATTTTCATTTGATTTGGATGTTTGAATCTTCATTTATGTTCAGTTGAAGTGAACACTGTTTGTTCATTTTCACTTCTCTGTCAGGTACCCGACTTTTTTACTCATATTGTCAGAGCTGTTTCTCAGTGTGTACTTACCCAAATTCAATGATTTAAAGCTTGTTGGATTCAGCATACTGTCTAGCATAAGCATACACAGTTTCATAATCATTGAATTCATAAAGCTTGAGTTATGTGCATTTTTCTGCTGACTAGTCTCATTACTGTAGCAGCCCGTGAAAATCGGGATGATATCATCACTTGTTAAACATCATTCTCAGTGTGTGGTTCATTATTTTTGATAAGATTACTCTTGAAAGTTAGCTCTTTAAGTTAACTAGAGTTCCCCAAGAGGAATTAAGCTAATTGCTGCTGTGCTCAGAGAATTATGCAAAACACTGGACAGGTGTATGAACCAAAATAGCAAGTTCTTCACCTCTGAGCTAACTCCAACTTATCTGTTTTGATCTATCTTTTTGAGAGTGATCTTCCAAAGTACATAGGGTGTCTAATACATCCATTGGCAAGCTAAAAGGGCCCACCATATACTCCTGGAGTTCATTTGGTTGGTGTAGATCAAGGATTTTGCAACATCTCTTCATCTTCAAGCACATACCTATCCATCTCTTCAGAGTGGTATCAGAGCAAGGTTGGACAACATAGTAGATGGATTTCCTTCATCAATTGACAAATTGGATAGAGGTAACTACTCAGCTTGGTCATTAATAATGAAAGCTTATCTCCAAGGTAGAAGTTTATATGGTTATGTGGCTAGAGATGAAGTTATGCCAAGTTTCAAGAACAAAAGTCAACCAACACAAGAGGAGCAAGAAAGATTGAGTACATGGTGCTCCTAGGATGCACTTCCAAGGTCTTATCTCCTCAACTCTATCTCAGATTTTTTGTTGCCTCACATTCGAAGTGTTAAGACATCTCAGGAAGTGTGGGATGCACTTGAAGCTTTCTTCTCTTCAAGTACTAAAGCTAGGAAGCATCAACTATGGCTGGATTTCACAACTCTCAAGAAGGCTCCCAAACAAAATGTGACTGATTTTGTCACAAAGCTCAAGGACATAACAAATCAGTTGGGAAGCATTGGAGAGGTAATAGATGACGAGCAAATTGTAAGGCAGGTCATCAATGGCTTGAAGGCAGATGACAAGTGGGAAGCATTCACCACAGCTATGGATTTCTACATGGACATGCATGTACCTGATTTCAATACACTCATTGGACAACTACTTACTCAAGAGGCAAAGCTTATCAAAAATGGAGAAAGCTCTAAAGGTAATCAATCTTCAGCTTTATACACTGATAAAAGCAAGTCCAAAGATAACAAAGGAAAGGCAAAGAAAGTGGATGATGAAGCAGGTACATATCAAGCTAACTATGAAGGTAGAGGAAGACATGGTAGAAGTAGAGGAAGAGGAGGTAGACAAGGCAGGGGGAGATCCCAAGGCTCCAACTCATGTTCTATTTGTGGATTAACTAATCATACAACTGAAAATTGCTTTAGGAATTTCAGGAATCAAAGAGGAAGAGGATACAATAGAGGAAGTTATGGCTACTCAAGAGGAAGGTTCAACAATTATCATGGCAACTACAACAACTACAATCATTCAAACTATCAAGGAGGCTACAAAGGAAGGAGAGACTTCAATAACTACACAGAAGACTCAAACAAAGAGGATTCATTATTGATCATGAACATGGCTATGCCACAAGGTAAATCTGATGAGCATGTTTTCTACATAGATTCAGGTTGTTCAAATCATGTGGCAGGAAATGTGGCACTCCTATCAGATTTAGAAGATCCAAGGAATAAGCATGAGGTACAAACAGGAGATGACACAAAACATCTTGTGGAGAAAATAGGCAATGTCAAAGCACCTGATGGAAACATCAACCTACTCAGTAAGGTACTCTATGTCCCTACCATTTCAAAGAATTTGATAAGTGTTGGGCATATAGTAGAGAAAGGGTTGCAAGTCAGGTTCACAAAAGTAGGAGCATTTGTTGAAGATCCAAGTGAAGGATTCAGAAGAATTACAAAAGGTGAAAAGGTAGGTAGATTCTTCACATTTGAATTACAAGACACTAGAAATATTGCTCTCTTTAATTATGGTAGTCAGACACTCACAGAATTGGAAGTATGGCACAAAAGGTTAGCACATATTGGTGAAAGGTCATTAAAGCAAATTTTCAGGGACCAAAGTGTACTTAGACTCCCTAATTTGTCAAAACAACATATGATTTATAAGTGTAGTGCATGTCAATTTGGAAAGTCTCACAGGTTACCATTCATGAAGAAAGGTTATATGCATGGAGATCTCTTGGAGTTGGTTCATACAGATGTATGGGGACCTAGTAAGGAAGCTTCAATATCTGGATCAAGGTATTATGTCTCCTTTATTGATGATTGCAGCAGATGGACTATCCTATTCTTTATGAAACACAAAGATGAAGCTTTTTCATGTTTCAAAAGATATTTGGCTCTTGTGGAGAATCAAACAGGTAAATCACTAAAAAGGCTGAGGTCAGATGGAGGGAAAGAATACTTCTCCCATGAGTTTGATTCTTTTCTTCAAGAAAGAGGAATCAAAAGAGAGGTAACTACAAGGTACACTCCTGAGCAAAATGGAGTGGCAAAAAGGAGGAATAGGACAATTGTTGAAGCTGTAAGGTCCATGTTAAATGAAAAGCATTTACCTAATTATCTATGGGCTGAGGCTGTATCTACAACCACTTACTTGATTAACAGGTTGCCTTCAAAATCCCTTGATGGGATGACTCCATATGAGGCTTGGAATGGAAGAAGACCAAGCTTAGATCATTGTAAAATTTTTGGATGTATTGCTTTTGCTCATGTTCCTTCACAGGTTAGAGGCAAGATGGATCCAAAGGTAGAAAGGTGTGTATTTATTGGATATGACAACAATCAAAAGGGTTACAGGTTATACAACCCTACCAACAAAGGATTCTTGGTAAGCAGAGATGTGGTTTTTGATGAAAACAATTCATGGTATGAAGATTCATGCAGGAAGGTCAATTTACCATATGATCTTGAAGAAGATTTTCCAAAGCTTGGTAGAGAACAACCAAAGATTGAAGAACAAGACACCTCAGACGATGATGAAGAATCTTAGATGGAAAAGATCAAAGCATGGAAGTCTAAAGGTAAAGCAAAATTGCAAGAACTTGGACATGAGGCAGAATCATCACATCATGGCCTAAGAAGATCGATGAGGGAAAAGAAAAAAACAGAAAGGTATGGGTTTGACACCTCATTAGTAACTAAACATTCTATCTACATAGCACAGGACATAAACCAAGAGGAGCCATCATCCTTTGAAGAGCCCAAACCAAAAACAGAATGGAAGCATGCAATGAAGGAAGAAATTGAAGCACTTGAGGAAAACAACACTTGGGATTTGGTGCCCAAGACTTCATCCATGAAGGTAATAGGCTCAAGATGGGTCTATAAACTCAAGAAGAATTCTGATGGTTCCATTAACAAGTATAAGGCAAGGCTTGTAGCAAAAGGCTTTGCACAAACTCAAGGAATTGATTATGAGGAGACCTTCTCTCCTATGGCAAAGTTGCCTACTATTAGGGTTTTGCTTAGTATTGCCTCTTCCAAGAATTGGAAGATACTTCAACTAGATGTAAAGAATGCATTCTTGAATGGTTGGATAACAGAAGAGGTATATATGGCACAACCACTTGGTTTTGAGAATCAAGTTTATCCTGATTATGTGTGTAAACTTAACAAAGCATTGTATGGTCTCAAGCAAGCTCCAAGATCTTGGAATTTTAGACTTGTTTCATTCTTGCAGGACAAAGGCTTTCAACCAAGCAAGGCAAATCCTTCACTCTTTATTAAAAAGAGTAATTCTGAGATCATCTACATATGTGTATATGTAGATGATATTATATTGACAAGAAATGATGCAGATGGTATGAAGAAGATCAAAGATCATATGAGAGAAGAGTTCAAGATAAGTGATTTGGGTTCACTTACCTACTTCCTAGGTTTGGAAGTTGCCTACAAAGATCATGGTTTGTTTCTCACTCAAAGAAAGTACATTAAGGACATGTTGGCAAAATTCAAGATGCAAGATTGTAAGATTGCAGGTACTCCAATGGAGGTCAATCACAAATTGAGCTCACATGAAGGTGAACTCATAGAGGACATCACATCATATCAAAGTCTAGTGGGTAGTCTCAACTATGCCATCATTGACAAGAGTAGATATAGTTACAATGTGAGTGTGCTAAGTCAATTTATGCACACACCAAGGAAACCACATATGTATGCTGCCAAAAGGATTCTCAAGTATCTCAAAGGAACCATAAATGAAGGACTTTATTATCCTTATGTATCTGATTTAGGTTTGAAGCTATTTTCTGATGCAGATTGGGCTGGCTCCAAGGGAGATAGAAGGAGCACTTCAGGTTATCTTACCTTTGCAGGTTCAAAGCTTATTTCATGGTCATCCAAGAAGCAACCCACAATTGCTCTCTCTTCTATTGAACTGAATATAGAGGTCTTGCCATAGTTACACAAGAAGCTATGTGGATGAAGACATTATTCAAAGATCTTGGATTGGAGTTTGGAACTCCAACTATTTATGGTGACAATATAAGTTCTATTCATTTGGCTGCTAGTCCTATTTTTCATGCAAGGACTAAACATATTGAAATTCATTATCACTATGTAAGAGAGAAGGTTCTAAGCAAAGAGATTCAAATATCATATGTGTCCACTCATCAACAATGTGCAGATATTCTAACCAAAGCATTGGATGGTACAAAGCTCTGCAAGTTCAAAGCCATGATTGGTTTGCAGGTAATCTTGGAAGATTGAAGACCTCAAGCATACTTGGCTTGAGGGGGAGCTGTTGGAGCAAGTCTATGACAAGCCTAAGTATTGGCTTGAGTCCCACAAAGTCATAGAAGAAGCTTTAAAATGAAGACTATGCAAAGTTCATTTGTGAACTACCTCTTGTAACTTTTGAAGAATTTACTTGATGTAAAAGTGAAAGAATCTTAAGTGGTTGAGTCCACTTGATCAAAAAGGAAAAGAGGAGCCACAAATTCATGATTTGTGGCAGGTAGAGAATCAAATCAATCACTAATTGATTGGAGAGTGATTGAGGGAAGTTAGCCTCCCAAACTCAACTATAAATAGATGGCAGTTTTAGTTGTGGTTAGAGAGACCTATGTGAAGACCTCCAAGATCTGAGCTTTATGCCATGTCAATGTGTGATTACAAGGCACACATATGTATCAGTAAGTCCATTGTATTGTACAATCAATATATTTTCATTTTCATGATCATTTGAGTTCATATTTCCATGTTCTTGTGAAGTGTACTACTCACTGCCATATCTCTCAGTTTTCTCAGTCAGATTGCAGAGATGGTTTCTCTGAGCTTGGTGCATCATTTTTAGTGATTTAACTTGATAAAGTTAGCTCTATAAGTCTAATATATGCTCACAAATTTTCATTTCATTTGGATGTTTCAATATTTAGTTATGCTCAGTTGAAGTGAACACTCTCTATTCATTTTCACTTCTCTATCAGGTACCCGACTTTTTTAAGCATCTTGTCAGAGCTGTTTCTCAGTGTGTACTCACCCAAATTCAATGATTTAAAGCTTGTTGGATTCAGAATACTTTCTAGTATAAGCATACAAAGTTGCATAATCATTGAATTCTTAAATCGTGAGTTATGTTCATTTTTCTGCTCACTAGTCTTATTACTATAGCAACCCGTGAAAATGGGGATGATGTCATCACTTGTTAAACATCATTCTCAGTGTGTGGTTCATTGTTTTTGATGAGATTACTCTTGAAAGTTAGCTATTTAAGTTAACTAGACTTCCCTAAGAGGAATTAAGCTAATTGCTGCTGTGCTCAGAGAATTATGCAGAACACTGGACAGGTGTATGAACCAAAATAGCAAGTTCTTCACCTCTGAGCTAACTCCAACTTATCTGTTTTGATCTATCTTTTTGAGAGTGATCTTCCAAGGTACATAGGGTGTCTAATACATCCATTGGCAAGCTAAAAGGGCCCACCATATACTCCTAGAGTTCATTTGGCTGGTGTAGATCAAGGATTTTGCAACACCTCTTCATCTTCAAGCACATACCTATCCATCTCTTCACAAAATTGGCATCAAAAATAATATCTCCGTCTGCCAAAGGTCCTGCTAGACCTTGAAACCAATGTGAATTACGATGAACTTTTTCAGTATATCCCCTAGGAGGGTCATCGATCGGCATAGGTCTTGGGAATCCTTGAAATTCTGGCAATTGTTCAGTAGGATATGATTCAGCCAATAATTCGCCAAAATTTACCACAGGTACACTGGGGCCGGCTTCAGGTGATCCTTCTATCTGCATGATGAGTGATGTGAGTGTGGAGAAGATCTTCTACAAAAGATTAGCACATTAGTATGGAAATTAATCATGATCCCATTAAAGTGAGACCACAATCCCTTTCCATAACCGATGTGTAACCCCTGTAGCCAAGTGTTCTGAGGTGGTTTATAGAATGATTTTTGCAAAACTAATGCAGGTCTCTAGACACCTACATGGTTCAGATAGTGCATACATTGCTTGATGAGATTGTTATTATAAGTGATGTTGGGTTATGGTGTGTGGATTTGTACAAAGTTCAGTTGTGAATGAGCTATTACAAGGGTAGTGTTTAGTCGGGGTGGGAGTAATGTTAGACAACGGTTCCTGAGGAGACATCTGGACACGTTTCGGTATCCACTTCCTAAGAGTTTCTGAGCGGGTGGTATGTTTCTGCTGAGGGGCAAAAGGTCGTATTGGATGTGGTGGTACTGAGGGGTGAAAAGATTTCTGAGGTGTATATATTACATGGCTGGAGTGTTGAGCTATAATACACTGTTCGGGCACCCAAATCTGCATGGGTGTGGGTCAATTCATAAGGTACTTCTTGGCGATCCAAATTTGTCGAATGTTTGTACTCGTAGAAGAAGGTTGAGAAGACTTTGGATACTGCCTCTGATTTTGCTAAAACTTCTTATTGTCTCTGTCGGCATTGTTGAAATCTATCGATGGTTTTTGTCCTTTTGACACCCATATTTGTCTCGTGCCTCTTGCTTTGTGATACTGATACTACTTTCCTCCTTGTGTTGTCTAATATTGTTGTCAGTCTGGGTTCCTCCGTTGTGGTTGACTCCTTCGTGGTTGAGGTTGAGAGGTTGGATGGACACTCTGCTTTGGAAAAGAAGGGAGGTCCAACACATGCGAGACCTGACCATTAGGAAGTGCATCGTTTTTTATCAAAAATCTAGGCCAGTCCACAGTAAGTGTGGAAGGATGGGCATTGCAAGGTGTTTTGCCCATGTGGCTGCTGATGCAGTCCACCTGATCGCTGATGAAACCCACCTGACCGCCAACGGTCCCCATTTGTCCCATCGATTGGGTGGTGACCCCTTCTAATTTGCAGGAAGACCAGTGGAAAATCTTCTGACATTCTGGCAATTGTCCATCGCCAAGCCCACGTGGGTTGGGTTAGACGTAACATGACTTATCTGGCCAAAGATCTTCCGGTCCTCTGTCGCATGTGTTTCATATGGTCTAGGGTTACATACCTTAGGTAGAGTGTTGTTAGGGAAGTCAAGCAGTATCACTCGCCGCTGGTCTAAGGTTCCAGTCTGCAAGGAGCCTTGTCTAAGATTTAGGTCCACTGAGTGATCGTATAGCCAAACTTTGCCAAGGATTAGGGGTTCTATCAGGTAGTGATCATGACACACTAGTAGCTTTGCTTTCATGGTCACATCGTGTATGAGAATAGGAAGGTCCACCTCACCCATGCAAGGGATTTCCATGCCTCCTAGCCCTATGAGGTATGCCTCAATTGGCCGCATTTCTATTCCTGAGTCTTTATGGTGGGACCATCTAATCACATTAGTCGCAGCACCTGAATCAATTAAAGCCCTGAGCTCTTGGCAAGGGTTGCCGTGCTCTAGCCTGACTGTTATGAATGGTCTCCTATCCACTATGCGAGGGTGAGTGGTTGAATTTACTTGACACATGGCCATGGGGTATCTGGGTGTTGTTTCTAGATGGTTATAATGTTCTCTCCCTAGTCCTTGTCTTCTTAGCTTCATGCACTTAATGCGTTCTATAGCTTCTGCCTGAGCTTCAGCTCGTATTCTATTTTCTTCCTCCTTATGCTTCTTTGCCAACGTGAGTCTTCTAAACATATCTTGAGTAAGAGGTTCCTGATAAAGCTTGACTGTACAGCCAATTAGGCATTATGTCTCTTTCTAGGGTGGCTAATTGTATTGCTCCACTTGTTGAGAGTCTGTTAATGATCGTAGGTCCATAACCTCGCTTTTCTAGTTTCCGTGCATGTTGTTTCAACATATATACTAGGACTAAATCTCCTTCTTTTAAGCCTTTATCTTTCACATATGCATCAAAACAGGCTTTTTGTCGCTTCTTTGTTGTGTATATTCCTGCTGCTGCTTTCAAGTTGGTTTCTCCTAATTGTTCCAAGTCCATTATTCTTGATGATAATTCATGGCTGGTCCACTGATGTTCTTGTGCAACCTTAAGGGTCCCCAAAGGAAGCACAACATTCTGACCAAAAACCATCTGAAAGGGAGTTGCATTGAGTACGGTCTTATAGGCCACTCGATATGCCCAAATAGCGTGGTGTAATTGTTTGTTCCAATCTAAACATTTTTTGTTCACGAGTTTTGTCAATACGTTACAAAGGATCTTGTTAGTACTTTCTGCTTGACCATTGGCATGAGGATGATATGGTGCGGATTTCTTGTGAATCACCATAAAATCCTGTAACATATATTCAATGACTTGGTTTAGAAAGTGAGTTCCTCGATCGCTCACTAACTCTATATGCAATCCATATCTTGTAAAGACATTTTCAAATAAGAATTTTGCAATTGTGTGTGCATCATTCTTTTTTGTGGCCTTGGCCTCTACCCATTTGGTAAGATAATCTGTCGCAACAATAATGTACTCTGCATGTGTACCTTTTGCAGGGGGGTTAATGGGTCCTACAAAGTCTATACCCCACTTAGAAAATGCACGTCCTCCCATCATGGGTTTCAATGGCATTTCATCTTTGCGAGTAGGAAATTGAGTTCTCTGGCACACATCACATCTCTTAACATAGGTATGTGCATCCATGTGAAGAGTGGGCCACCATAATCCTACAAAGAGGATGGCTTTGATTATCCTATCAGGGCCAAAATGACCTCCTGCAACACCTTGGTGTGCAGTCTCTAGTACGCTCAAATAATCGCTTTCATGAACACACTATCTTAGGTATCCATCTTGTCCTCGTTTGTATAGATTGTCGCCAATAAGTGAATAGTCTTGAGATTCTTGCTCTAGACTACATTGTCATGCTAAAGTCATTCCTTGAGGGAATGTGTTCGTCCTCAAGTACATCACTAAAGGTTTACTCCATTCTGGTGTGAGAGACACATGATATAATGTGGCATGTTCTACTGGTGGTCTTTCACAACAAACAGGGCATTCTTTACACAACTTGTAGACATCTGCTTCCATCGAAGGCCAATATACTCCTAGTATATGCAGAGTCTGCAACGTATGATATTTTGAATGATGTTTCTTTAATGCACCTACATGTCTGCAAACTATGAAAGAGCAGACCACATAATAGAGTTCTTATGAGTCCCACTTGAGAAGCATCATTTGGGTACTTGTCAGGTTGCATTTTTATCAAGAGCTTAACCTATTGAAGAAATCGTCTAAACTATGATCTTTTCCCATCAAATTTCTCAGGCATGCTCACTTTTGGGCTTTTCTTCAAATTACTTTCCATGGGGATACTTGAAGAAGATTGATTTATTATGATCTATAGCTCTTGGATTTTCCTTTGAAGTTCTCTGATTACATCTTGAATATTTTGGTGTTAAATACTTTCTTGGTTTTCTTGTATCTCCTGGCACTTGTTGTTGAATAACTAAGTGCAAAAAAAAGTTCTTCACGAATAATCTCCATGGTGCTTCGTCTTGATGACGGTAGTCTTGCCAAAATGTCAAGGGAGCACTAGATTATGCCCTCTAACTAAACTAGACAAGATTTTGGAATTACACTTCGGATTACAAGTTCACCCATGTAGGCAAAATAATATAAGAATATATAAATGATACAAGATGTCCCACAACCCGAGACTGATAGAGATGGATAAGTGAACAAGAGATGATAGAAGAGATCCCACAACCCAAGACTGTAGGTATGAAGAAAGATATTTGGATTACAGAAACTCCATTCAAGGAGATGAACTAGATACAAGAAATAACTCGACAGGATCTCATATTACAAGATTACAATAGGACAACACAAAATGTCTAGGATACAAGACTAGACAAGACTATAACAAAGGACAAAACTAGAACTTGGAGAGTACCTACTTGGTGATCATGACTCCTTGAACTCCCAAGATTAACATGGGCAAGACTGAGATATGTGGCAACCCCTCCCTCCTTATATAGTTTTTCAAGGGTAGTTCTAGTGCAGTTATGAATTGATGATGTCATCAATGATTTTATCAACTCAAAACAAGACCTATGGGTGTCAGAATCAGACAAATAAACAATCGACCTTAGGGTTTTGGCATGTTCTGGTTGCAATGGAAGCATTACTTTATCCAAACTTTGAACCAATCATGAGATATAGGAAATCATATGGAATTTGAGGTTCATGATGGTTTCTTTTGTGTCCATGCCACACATGTGCATATACACATGCATACAGGCAAGCATACCCAAATACATGCACACATATAAACACACATGCATACATACATACATATGCATACACACACATGCATACATACATACATGCATGCACACACACATGTATATATGCATACACTCACACATGCATACACACATGCACATACATACACATATCACACGTGCATACATACAAGCATGCATATGCATACACACATGCACACACACACAATCATACATACATGCCTATATCCCATACACATGCACATACATAGATACACATCACACATGTGCATACACATGCATAGATACACATCACACATGTGCATACACATGCATACACACATGTGCACATATATACATACACATCACACACCAAATGTGTACATACACACATGCATGCATACACATGCACATCACACATGACACACACACACAAACATACATGCACATGCATTCACACATACATACATGCATGCATACACACACATACATATGTCACACACATATGCACATACATGCATACACATGGCACACATGCATACACACACATACATGCATATATACATACATTCATACATCACACACATGCATACATATATGTGCATATACACATGCATGCATGCATGCATACACTAATACATGTGCACACATACACATGCATACATACATGTATGCATACACATACATGCATGCATGCATACATGTATGCACACACACATGTATGCACACACACATGTATGCACACACACATGTATATGTACATATTCACACATGCATACATACACATAAACATACATACATACATGTCACACACTGTTGCTCTAGACAAGGATGAGTATCGCGTTGTAGAGCTTCACTTCCTTAAGTGTTAATGCGTGGAGATGTAAGGATGATATAACAATTGTGAATGAGTGATGTGTGCGAAGGTGATGGTGAGAAGCAAACTAATGCAGACACTCATGGAAGAGACAACAACAAAGACAATGGAAGGCTCTTATAATGCTCACACCTCAAGCTAGCTAACCCAAAAAATGAGCTCTCTAGCTCTTTTATACTTTTTGAGCCAATTTGACTGGTTTGGCATCAAATGGTTGGCCTAGTTAAAAATTGTTACTGTTAGTGTCCATGTGAAGGACAAATGGCCACCGGACACTTCTTTATACATGTTCTTTAATAAAACATATAGTGCCCTGGTCAGTCACACACTATAAGTTCGAGCACATTTTGTAACGCCTTAAAAGTTTGTGTTCGTGCTCCCTGTGTACTTTGTTTTTCTGCATATTCTGCAACCTCTGTGTGGAGTACTGTGTGCAGCCATAGGAGCTCGGTTTTCTACTCTGAGGATATCGTTGTGGAGCTCTCAAGAAGGAGAGCACACTGTGGTGCATTTTTGGGGTGTATTTTGGAGCCATTTTGGAGTACTTTCGCACATAGCTCTCTTCACACAAGTCCAAGAACATCAACAAAATTGTTCTTTGTACTTCTTCAACAATAAATATCAACCTTTAGGGCTGTTTTTTCAACCACACTAGTAAAACTACAGGTTTCTCAAAAGGTTTTTAGTTTTGGTGGGAGCAGTCACTGCAAATTTATGTAGGTTTTTTGAGCCTAAAACATCAGAGTTGATAGAAACTTGCAGGTGTTGTTAGCTAGTTTTTGGGCTGTGCACTTAGCCTTTTAGTATCATTTTATTGCATATATTGAGCACATACACACCATGTACACTTCTGTGGATACCGCTTATATACCTCCATGTGGTCATTGATATAGCGGTTACATTTTGCATAAAGCCTTTTACGTTTGATAAAGAGGGTCGTGGTGAGGTTTTCTTAATTGAGAGACACCAAAATTTTGGGGTCTCTTCGATGATGCAGGTGGAAGACTTACCCAGCCTCGCCACAGGAGATGTATGATATTTGTTCATAGGTGCTCGATAAGCCTAGTTGGCTTCTATTGGGTAACTGATTATATGTAATGGAGTCAACTATGCAGGTAAACATGTCAATACTTGCAATTTTATGATATTTTGACACTAGTCATATGCTCATTTTGCAGAGGATACTCTGACAAAATTTTTCTAGATTTTTTGGTTTTGTCACCTATACAATTGTTGATTTACTCCTTGATATACATATTCGTTGGTGTTTGGACTCTTCTAGCTCCATTATCATTCTATTCAGTTCTCTATCATTATGGCATCAGAGGTCTTAGGCACATCTGGTGGATCAGGGTCTAGTGCCAGTGTTCCGAGGATAACTTGCAAGGCAAATACCATTTTGAGATCCAAAAATTTGATGGCACAAACTTTGCTCTATGGAAGAATCAGATTGAAGATGTGCTGATTCAAAGGAAGCAATGGAAGCCGGTAAATGGAATTTCAAAGAAGCCTGCTAACATGGATGAAGATGATTGGGATGAGTTAGATGAAATGGCTAGGTCTACCATACACTTGCACTTGGCAGATAATGTTTACTTTATAGTATTAGACTGTGAAAGTGCAAAGGAGCTTTGGAAGAAGTTATGCAATACATATGAAAAAGAGACAACATCAAATAAAGTGTATCTGATGAGAAAATTATATGACCTTTGCATGAAGGACATGGATAGTGTTGCTGCACATCTAAATGAGTTTGATGCTATATTCTTCGAGTTATAGGCTTAGAAAATGGATATGGATAATGAAATGAAAGCAATATTGCTGTTATGCACCTTGCCATCATCATGGGATACATTTTGCACAGCTATTAGCAATAGTGCACCTGGTGGTAAACTCATCTATGATGACATATGTGGGGCACTCTTGATTGAAGAGATTCGTAGAAAATCTATGGTTGGCACTCATAGTGGAGATGCATATAATGTTCGAGATTATTACCAAGGAAAGAATTAGCAATGTGGCAGGAGCAAGAACAAGGAAAAGAATGGTAACTGGAATAAGAGTAGAAGTAAATCAAGGAAGAGGGATATCGAATGCCATTATTGTCATAAGAAAGGACACATGAAGAAATATTATTATGCATTAAAGAATGCTAAAGGTTAAGGACAGAATATTGATGGGCATGTTAAACATCTACCTCCACCATCTACTTTGACTGGGAAGATTGAAGAAATTAATGTTACTTTTTATGATGCTGATGTGTTGACACTTGATAATACTATGCCAACTGAGGCTCTTATGGCTGATTCTCTTTCCCACACGTGGTTGCTAGATTCCGGTGCTTCTTTCCATGTGACACCACACAGAGAATGGTTCTCTAAGTATGCAACAAAGTCTCTTGGTACCGTGAGACTTGGTGACTCTTACTAGTGTGACATTGTGGGGATTGGAGATGTGGTTGTGGAGTTCATTGGTGGTTCAAAATTGACTATGCATAATGTACACCATGTACCTCAGTTATCATGCAGTTTGATGTCATTTGGTCAACTTGATGACCTTGGTTACAAGATGGTCTTCTATGCTCAGTCCTTTTGTATATCAAAGGGCAATATGGTTATTGCAAAAGGAAGCAAAGTTGGCTCACCTTATCCTTTATTTGTATCACAGAAAGAAAACTTGTTAGCTGTTACTGAACAACCTATTGCTTGTATTTGGCATGGTTGTTTGGGCCATATATCTTGTGGTGGAATGGAAAATCTTTCTCGTTCTAGCTACTTACCTATGTTATCTTTCTCTGATTTTTCATTTTGTGAGCATTGTTAATATGGAAAGCAAACCAGAAATGTGCATAGAATGCACATTGACTCTTCAATTCAACCTTTAGATCTCGTTCATAGAGATGTGTGTGGTCCTATGCCCACTAGGTCCTTAGGTGGTTCTCTTTACTTTGTCACTTTCATAGATGATGCTACTAGAAAAGTTTGGGTATATCCTATCAAATCGAAGAATGAGGTATTCCCTACTTTCAAAAAATGGCTTTCTTCAGTTGAGACTGAAAAAGGAACTAAGCTTAAGGCTTTATGTTCCGATAATGGGGGTGAGTATACCTCACATGAATTCAACCTTTTCTGTTAGTCTAGAGGTATTCGTAGAGAGTTTACAACTCCTTATACCCCAGTATAGAATGGTGTAGCTAAAAGGATGAATAAAGATAGAGTAGTTTCTATGTCGATAATGCAAACCTCTCACAAGGCTTTTGGGTAGAAGTAATTCACTGCGTTTCATGTGATTAACATTTCACGTAGTACTGCCAAAGGTCTAAAAGTGGCACAAGAGTTATGGATAGGGAAGCCTGTTAAAAGTCAAGCTTCAAGCTACAAATTTGTGGGGAATCTTTTATGGACATGTGGAGCAATCAAAGGAAGCCAAAAGCCACGAGATTCCATCAAGAAAAATCACTCAACCACTCCCCAAGTCATCTCAACTAAGTCCTCCAAGTTAGGAGGCTGATTTGGAAAGGTAGTTCCTAGATTTTAGGGGCACACTTCTCACTATAAAAGGAGCATGTATCCCGACTTCTTTTGGGCCATCTTCTTGGAGTTTTAGCTCATGTAAAGTGAGCACTAAGTGCTGGAGTTGTGATAAGCAAGCCCCTTGCTTAAGCTAGCCCCTTGATTAAGCTAGCCCCTTGCTTAAGCTAACCCCTTGTTTGCTTGTTTGTTTTCTTTTAGTAGGCATATCTATGTGTGTGCGCAGGCAGTGTTGCAACTCTCTACCCCTCAGTTGTTAACATTGGTTCTCCCTCATATTGTATCCATTTGATGTAATTCTTGTCTCATTGGATAGCTATTAGAGTCTATTTTATGCTCATCAATTCTCTAGAGTATTCTCTGAGTAATCTGGGAGAAACATTCATTTTAGTGAAGTTGTGTGATTGATATCTCTCTCTCTGTGTAGGCTCTGTTGGAAATATTTTGCTCTCTGCTGTAAGGGCTGGTTCTCCTTCTCTATTTATCCATTTGCTATGATTTTGGTGTCATTGGGTAGCTATTAGAGTGCTCTAAAGTTGACCTAAGTTTGAGATTCATTCTCTGTATAATCTCTGAGAAAATTGTGCTGGAGTGAAGTGAGGCCTCTGCTTAACTAGCAGTTGTGAGCATTCAACTAGCTCATGTTGTAGACATTGTTTCTCTTTGTGTAAGCATCCATTTGAAGTAAAATTTGTTTTGTTGGAAAGCTCCTGGTGTCTACAACAGGTCTACAAATGCTCACTGGAGTTCTCTGCATAAGCTCTGAGTAAGAGCACTTTTGGTGTGCAGAGGTCAAAGAAGGATACCTGTGGAGGTCATTCACGCTTCATCGTTGCTTAGGGGTTGAGATACTTCCCCCATCAATGGTATCAGAGCATTTGGGCATCTTGGAGGTATCACATACAAGCAAGAAGACCTCTTGGAGTTGGTGGTTGACGATTTGCATCAACAAAAGCTTCTTGGAGGTAGCTCACATCAAGGGGGAGCTATTCTACTCAAAGTTTCAAGAGCACAAGGTGTCCATCTAAGGAAAGCTTTGGATTGAGGTAACCTCAGAGCCTCATTTTCATTTTACACACATTGGAGCATTAGCCAAGGGCTAGGTCAAGTATCAAAGACTAGATATGGGAGACTTCAACACTCAAATTGAAAAGCTAGACAAAGGGAACTATCAACCATGGAGATTTAGGGTCTCCAACTATCTTATGGGCAAGGGCCTTTGGGGGTTGATTAGTGGAAGTGAACCAAGAACTAGGTTGGATGAGAATCCAACCAATGACCAGAGAAGGGCCTATAGGGAATGGAATGAAAGAGACAAGAGGGTTATCTTTATTCTTTCCCAACACATTAGCAATAGCATGATCGGCCATATCCAAGACTTGGATTCAAGCATGAAGGTATGGGAGACACTTGAAAGGCTTTATTCAACAAGCACCAAAGCAAGGAAGATACAACTCAAGAATGACTCAACAACCTTAGGAAGAGCTCAGGGAGTAGCATAAATGACTACATACTTAAGGTCAAGGAGTTATCAGATGCATTGGGATCCATTGGAAGCCACATAGAAGATGATGATCTTGTGGCTTATACTCTCAATGGTTTGAGAGATGATGAGAAGTGGAAACCTTTTACCACTTCAGTTTATGTAAGGGATAATCTTCCCGATTTTGAGCAATTGGTTGCTCTCATGGTCACCGAAGAAATGAACATAGGTGGAAGTTCAACTAAAAGCAAGGATGCACAAGTTTTCTATGCAGGTAATCAAAGGGGCAAAGGAAGACGAGGACAAGGAAGGGGCAAAGGAAGGTTTGGAGGAAGGCAAGGCCACTCAAGAAATCAAGGACATGACCAAGGCACCTCATCACAAAGAGGGAGAGGAAGTACAAGAGGAAGAGGAGGACGACATCAACAAAACAGGAATCAAGATGGCGAAGGATGTTACAGATGTGGCAAGTTTGGCCACTATGCTAGAGATTGCTACCAAGGAGGAAACGTAAGGAGCTATAATCAAGGTTCTTCATACAAAGGCCAAGGTAATTATGCTTCTACAAGTTCAGAAAATGACAATCTCTTGATGATGCACATGAATGGGAATTCAACCAAAGTAGATAACACTTGGTATATTGATAGTGGATGTAGCAACCATATGAGTTGCAATGCTTCTTGGTTTACTAATCTACATGTTCCCAAAGGTAAAGGACATGTAGAAACAAGTGATGATACAGCCCATGACATCTCCCATGTTGGAGATGTAGCTTTGGATGACAAGGAGGAAGGAAGATGTCTCAAGGATGTCTTGCATGTACCTACTATCACAAAGAACTTGGTGTCCGTTGGGCAAATGGTTGAAAGAGGCTATCAAGTAAGGTTCAACAAAGGTGGATGCTTTGTGGAGAACCCTAAGCAAGGTACAAGGTCATAGCAAGAGGAAAGAAGCAAGGGAGACTCTTCACTTTGGAGGTAAATTCTCATTCCACTCAACATGTCTACTTCACATATGGAAACAAGAGGATTTCGAAGTTGGACTTGTGGCACAAGAGGATAGGTCACATCAACATACAAAGAATGAAGGAAATGCAATTCAAGAGGCTGGTTGAAGGTCTTCCCAACTTCCAAGGACAAGGTATGAAGCATTTATGTGAATATTGTCAACTAGGGAAGCAAGCGAGACTTCCATTCAAGAAGAGTGGCTACATAAGCCAACATCCATTGGACTTGATACATACAGATGTGTGGGGGCCAACCAAAGAGCAATCCATTGGAGGTAACAAGTACTTTGTCACTTTTATAGATGATTGCACAAGGATGGTTTGGGTTTATTTCATAAAAAACAAATCAGCGTGTTTACATGTTTCAAAGCATTCAAGGCAATGGTAGAAAAGGAAACAGGTACATATATCAAGAAGCTAAGGTCCGATGGAGGGGGAGAATATTTCTCCAATGAGTTTTCTGAATTTTTAATGGATCAAGGCATCAAGAGGCAAGTAACATGCAAGTACACACCCCAACAAAATGGAGTAGCAGAGAGAAAGAATAGATACATTGCCGAGATCTCTAGAGCAATGCTTAATGAGATCAATGTACCTAACATGTTTTGGAGTGATGCAGCAAATACCGTCGTGTATCTAATGAATAGGGCTCCTACCTCATGGATCCATGGCTTGACACCATATCAAGCCTATTATGGTAAGAAACCTGATCTTTCCCACTTGAAGATATTTGGATGTACTTGTTATGTACATGTGCCAAGTGAATTGAGGCACAAGCTACAACCAAAGGCAGAAAAGTGTGTGTTTCTAGGATATTCAAATGATCATAAATGTTACAGGTGCTTCAACCCAAACACAAAGGACTTGAGGATATCAAGGGATGTAGCATTTGATGAGCTACTCCCTTGGTATAAGAAGTATGATTGTATGCAGGACTATGAAGAAGAAAAGCATGGACATGATGAAGAACAAATCGACCTAGAGCTAAGCGGCCCAAGGTGTTCCATCAATGAAGATAGTTCAAGCATGAACTCACCATGGAGGGGGAGATCTTCATCAAGCTATGAAACACAATCAATCAACAAAGGCAAAGCAACATTGGTGGAGTTGGATGAAGAAGGTAATGAAGTTGAAGATGATGAAGGACACAAGATGGAGAAAGAAGCCACGTCAAAGAAAGAGATCAAGTTCCCAAGGCAAAGGAGGTTTATTCCTCCAAAAGGTGAAGAAAGGAAGTCTTCTAGAGTTAAGTATCCAACTCAGAGGTTTACTTATGATTCATACATGGCAACACATTATGCATATATGAACAAAGTAGTAGAAGATCATGAGCCCGATTGCTATGAAGATGCAAGCAGGTACATCGAATGGAAAGAGGCAATGCAAGAAGAGATCGACGCACTTGAGGAAAATCAAACATGGAATCTAGTGCCCAAGAAGGAGAACATGAAGGTAATAGGTAATAAGTGGGTGTATAAAGTAAAGAGGAATTCAGATGGATCTATTTCTAGGTTCAAAGCAAGATTGGTGGCCAAGGGTTTTGCACAAACCTATGGAGTGGACTTTGAAGAGACATTCAGCCCCGTGGCAAAGATGAGCACCATTAGGACACTCATTGCAATGGATGCTAGCAAAGGATGGAAGCTTTTCCAATTGGAGATCAAGAATGCCTTTCTCAATGGAGACTTGGAAGAAGAGGTATACATGGAGCAACGACTAGGTTTTGTTCATAAAGAGTTTCCACATCATGTTTGTAGGTTGAAGAAGGCACTTTATGGCCTAAAGCAAGCTCCAAGGGCTTGGAACCAAAGATTGGTGGACTATTTGATCAAATGTGGTTACAATCAATGCAAGGCGGATCCATCTCTCTTCATCAAACAAAGAGGAGAACTTGTAGTCTACATGTGTGTGTATGTAGATGATCTTATCATTACAGGTAATGATACAAAGGGCATTGAGGAGATCAAGGCAGAGCTTGGAAAGGAGTTTAGGATATCTGATCTTGGAGATCTTAGGTATTTTCTTGGCATTGAAGTTGTATACAAAGAAGAAGGTATTATGCTCATACAAAGGAAGTATATTCTAGACCTACTTGAGAGGTTTGGGATGCTACATTGCAAGCCTATTTCAAATCCCATGGAAGTTAATGTAAAGCTAAGCTCCATTGATGGAGATCCATTAGAGGATGTAACTTTGTATCGATCTATTGTAGGCTCTTTCAATTATGCCACAATAACTAGGCCTAAAATAGCATATGGAGTTGGAGTGTTATCACAATTTATGCATAGTCCAAGGACTACACACTTGCAAGCTGCAAGAAGAATGTTACGATATCTCAAGGCCACTATAAATGAAAGATTGTTCTATTCATTTGATGATGATATGCAGGTCAAAGCTTATTCTGATGTGGATTGGGCCGGTTCCAAGGAGGATAGAAGAAGTACAAGTGGTTACCTAGTCATGCTAGGTAGCAAGATCATCTCATGGATTTCAAAGAAGCAACCCACGGTGGAATTATCTTCCATCGAGGCTGAGTATAGAGCTTTGCCTCAAGTCACATGTGAGCTAATGTGGATTAAGAAGTTATTTATGGAGCTTAATTTGCAGGTTGACACATATCCAATTTTTTGTGACAACATGAGTAGCATTCATCTAGCATCAAATCCTGTCTATCATGCTAAAACCAAGCATATTGAAGTGCACTATCACTTCATAAGGGAAAAGGTGATATCCAAGGAAGTTTCAGTACATCATATTGGTACCAAGGACCAAGTTGCCAACATGTCTACAAAGGCTTTGGATGGGATGAAGATTTCAAAATTCAAGCAATGCATCAACATGAAGGAGCTTGGATGAGGACGAAGAATTGAAGCTTGAGGGGGAGTGTTAAAAGTCAAGCTTCAAGCTACAAATTCATGGGGAATCTTTTATGGACATGTGGAGCAATCAAAGGAAGCCAAAAGCCACAAGACTCCATCAAGAAAAGTCACTCAAACACTCCCCAAGTCATCTCAACTAAGTCCTCCAAGTTAGGAGGCTGATTTGGAAAGGTAGTTCCTAGATTTTAGTGGCACACTTCTCACTATAAAAGGAGCATGTATCCCGACTTCTTTTGGGCCATCTTCTTGGAGTTTTGGCTCATGTAAAGTGAGCACTAAGTGCTGGAGTTGTGATAAGCAAGCCCCTTGCTTGCTTGTTTGTTTTCTTTTAGTAGGCATATCTATGTGTGTGCACAGGCAGTGTTGCAACTCTCTACCCCTGAGTTGTTAACATTGGTTCTCCCTCATATTGTATCCATTTGATATAATTCTTGTCTCATTGGATAGCTATTAGAGTCTATTTTATGCTCATCAATTCTCTGGAGTATTCTCTAAGTAATCTGGGAGCAACATTCATTTTAGTGAAGTTGTGTGATTGATCTCTCTCTCTCTATGTGTAGGCTCTGTTGGAAATATTTTGCTCTCTGTTGTAAGGGCTGGAAATATTTACCCATTTGCTATGATTTTGGTGTCATTGGGTAGCTATTAGAGTGCTCTAAAGTTGACCTAAGTTTGAGATTCATTCTTTATATATTTTCTGAGAAAATCGTGCTGGAGGGAAGTGAGGTCTCTTCTTAACTAGCAGTTGTGAGCATTCAACTAGCTCATGTTGTAGACATTGTTTCTCTTTGTGTAAGCATCCATTTGAAGTAGAATTTGATTTGTTGGAAAGCTGTTGGTGTCTACAACAGGTCTACAAAAGCTCACTGGATTCCTCTGCATAAGCTTTGAGTAAGAGCACTTTTGGTGTGCAGAGGTCAAAGAAGGATACCTGTGGAGGTCATTCGCGCTTCGTCGTTGCTTAGGGGTTGAGATACTTCCCCCATCAAAGCCACCATATTATGATCATCTTTGAGTTTTTAGGTGTGAAGCAAATGTTCATATAACCAAGAATCTTAGACAAAAGCTAGACCATAAGTCAAAGAAATGCATTTTTCTTGGATATGGTCGAGAAGGACAATTTAAATATTGCTTATGGGATCTTGAAACACGGTCAGTGGTCAAAAGTAGTGATGTCATTTTCAATGAGTCTAAGATGCATAAACAACCCATTAAGGAGGTTGAAGTGAGAAGAGTGGTGTTTGAGGATACTAGTCCTCTAGTTAGCATGCATAAAAATGCTACACATAGGGATGTTCAAGAGAATGTCCAATGAGATCAGTCTACACGTGTTCTTGTTCAGCAACCATTGAGACGCTCTACACGTGTCTCACATCCACCTAATAGATATATTCTAGGTTTAGAGTTTGTTATGCTAAGAGATGCTGATGAGCCTTCTTGCTACAAAGAGGCTATGCAGATAGAGGATCATGTCAAGTGGGAGCGTGCCATGAAGAGTGAGTTGGATTCTATTCACAAGAATGGTACTTGGGATTTAGTACCTTTGCCAAAGAGCAAGAAATCTTTACCATGTAAATGGGTATATAAGCTAAAATTCACATCAGATAGTGCTTCTGCAAAGTATAAAGCATGACTTCTTGCAAAGGATTTTAAGCAACAACATGGTGTTGATTTCGAGGAAATCTTCTCTCCAGTGGTCAAGATGACTACCCTACGCATGTTGCTTGGATTCGTTGGAATGGAGGACTTAGAGCTAGTCCAAATGGATGTGAAAACTGCTTTCTTGCATGGAGATCTTACAGATGAGATCTATATGGAACAACCACAGGGTTATGTAGTTCTTGGCAAGGAAAGTCTAGTTTGTAAGCTCAAGAAGAGCTTGTATGTACTTAAACAGTCCCCTAGACAATGGTACCAAAACTTTGATGCTTTTATGAAGTCTCAAGGCTATTTTGGAAGCAACGAGGATCATTGCCTCTACATAAAGAGATGCTTAGATGGCAGCTTGATATGCTTGATACTTTATGTTGATGATATGTTGATTGCTGGGAAGTCCTCTTATGACTTGCCAATTCTCAAAAAGAAGTTGAGTCAGACATTTGATATGAATAGGTGGGCGAATTTGAATAGGTGCAACATTAACATTAGCTGAAGCACCAAGACCAGTGTTCGACGATGAAGCCATCATGTAATCACTTGAATAATCTACTGATATTCTAGTCTACTAGTAGGCTAAAATAGTGATACTTCTCAAGCTATTCGAACCTTACAGCTTTGATACCATGTAAGAAAATAGTTACGCAATATAACACAGGAGTAGTAGCAGAGAAGATAACAGATATAGGAGAATCTCAACAATTTTCTACTAGTAGCAAGTACAAAGATGATGGCGTTCTCCACCCGTGCGCTCTCAAGGTAGAGCTTAAATGGTGATCTAGACAACTCTAGATAGGGAGATACAAGGTAGAGGTATGATGGCTCAATTCAATGTCTCAGGTACTGGAGAAGTCATGTATATATAGGATCATGGGTGGCCTTCCATGGATGGCTATACATGGGCGGTAGAGCGTGGGTGGCCACCGCCCGCATAATTGCCATACATGGCTTAGATCAGTTCAATCGCCCTAACAAATATAAATGATTTCTGACTCCGATAGGGAATACTCCATGGAATATTCCCTTTATCGTCGCGCTAGGGATGCTAGCCCCGGACCCTCACCAGGGGGGCCCATTGGCCCCCTAGGACCCCCCAGCTAGGGGGCCCATTGGCCCCCTTGGACCTCCCAGTCGGGGCTGCTCACCGCTACCCCGGACCCCACAATTGGGGACCCTGGTAACTCCCTTTCTTAACAATACCTTACATGGTCCAATATGACCTTCATCCAACATACAAGTTGGGATTCCCATCAATTGGGTAATGCACGCTTGACTTCTCCTCATAATGGGGGCCTTACAAAATGTGCATACAATCATGAGGGGTAGACATTGATCATATACTTGTTGGTGCAGGGCAATCAACAATTGATGTTTTGATGAAGAGTTGAAGCCAAGGACTAAAGAAAAGATCAAGATACGAAGTGTGAAGGAAGTGCATATCCAGAAGATGAAGATGTGTACACATATGTACATTAATTCAGATAATTTACTTATACTTTTGTATAGTCGAGAGCTTGTAAATATTTACCTATATATACAAGGAAAAATGTCAGGGCAAATATGAGAGAGTGTAGAATACAAGAATCCTGAAGAATTAGAAGTAATTAGGCTCTTGAGAAGCATGAAGATTAGCTCTCTCATCCAGATGTAAAAGTTCTCTAGTAATGAAGAAAAATTGCGCCCGATGTTTCTGTGTTTTCTCCTTCTATGCTTGATTATTTCAAGAATCCTTTTGTAGATGTCTAATTCCATAGTTAATGAGTCTATGGTTAATAGTTTGAGAGCCTAATTGTAAACAGGCTGTGAGAATTATGAGTAGGAACATTCATATGTGAAGAAGTGTTCACTGTTTTTTGAAACAGGTGCAAAATTTGATGTTAATGTTTTGGTCAATTCTCCTTCCACAATGTAAAGTTTTGAGCAAGCAAGTACTCAATCTTTAAGTTGGAAGGTAATCTATCTATGGCTAAAAGCATTTGCATAATAAACGGGTTCTAGATTGAGAGAACCAAGTGTTAGAAGTTTCAGGTGTCTGAATCGACTTCTCAAAAGAATAGTTTTAGACATAGGTGACTTGTTAAGTTCATTTCTCAAGATCTACTGAATCTTTTGAAGTGATTTAACTTGGAGGAGGTGCGCAAACTATAGTAGACACCTTGTGCAAAGTTTTATAAAAAACTTTACACATTTGATAAGTCATTGAGAGAGATATATGCAGAATACTTTCTGTAGAGTCTTCTTCTTCACAATTTATCCAAAATATTTATTGTGCCTCCAAATTAGTGAAGGTTTTTTAGTTACTCTTGATATAGAGGTGCTCTAAATTCAAGAGTAGCTTATTCTCTTGGAGATTAACACTCTCCATTAGTGGTATCAGAGTAGGAAGTATCAAAATTGAAGGAAGGAGAATTCCGACTGCTGTAGACATAAAGAATTCAACAATTAAAGATTCAGAAGGTGAAAGCTTGAGAGCAAAGCTTGAGAAGGAGGCCATACGACATCAAGGAATACAAAAGGAGTATCATTCAAAGTAAAGGTACATCTATTACTCATAAAGTTTGAAGAATTCAATACACAGGTGAAGAAAGGATGGGAGACTCTCTTCAAATAGAGAAGTTGGATAGAGAGAACTACCCAGCATGGTCAATGAGGATGGAAGATCACCTTATGAGCAAAGATTTGATAGGATACATCACACGTAAGAAGAAAAGCCTCAATTCAGAGATCCTAGTGTTCCAACTAGGGAGGAATTATTAGATTTGAAGACTTGGATGAAGAGAGATGCTCAAGCCAGGAGCATTATTTACATGGCAGTTAATGATTACTTGCTACCTCACATTAGAGGTCTTGAAAGTGCAAGTGATATATGGAATGCTTTGGAGGAGCATTTCCAAAACACCACAAAGTCAAGGAAGGCATCCTTGTGGGCATAATTTACTACATTCAAGAAGAAGGCCTCTCAATCCATCTCAGATTATGTAACAAGGATGAAGGACATTGCAGATGCATTAGGAGCAGTTGATGAAGACATTGAGGAGGATAAATTGGTAAGGCAAATCCTTACAGGTTTGAGAGGTGATGACAAATGGAAGCCATTCATTTTGTCTACTAAATTATCACTTGATCATTTCACTCCTGATCTAAATCAGTTGCTAGGACATATACTAACCTTTGAGCAGGATGTCAACGGTGAAAGTGATAAGAATGCAGGTCAAGCAATGTATTCAAAGGATAAGAAGAAGAATATCAAAGGAAAGCAACAAGCAAATGAAGATGAAGGTACAACTAGCCAAGCCAACTTCCTAAGATGAAGAGGAGGTGGCAAAGGTAGAGGAAGAGGTAGGAGTAATAAATATGGAGTTAAAGCTTGCTGGATTTGTGGTAAGACAAATCACTTAGCTAATGATTGTTGGCATAATACTCAGAGTAATGGTGGATATAATCAGAATTTTAATTCAAGAGGAAGAGGTGGCAGGAATCAAAGAGGTAATTTCAGAGGTAGAGGTAGTACAGGTTACTTTGGAAGAAATGCAGGTAGAGGACTCCAAAGTCAACAATACAACAATACCTATTATAATTATGCTTCAGATCAGAAAGAGGATTCAACATTGATAATGAATGCAACTTGTGAAAGGCAAAGTGAAGACCAAAGAGTCTTCTACATTGACTCAGGGTGTAGCAATCACCTGAGTGGCAACATAGATTTGATGACTGATTTGGAGAATAAGGTAACTAATCATGTAGTTCAAACAGGTGACAATGCAAAGCATAATGTGAAGTCAATTGGATCAGTGAAGGCCAAGGATGGTAGTACTCTCTTGAGTAAGGTTTTGTATGTTCCTACAATTCCTAAGAATCTGATAAGTGTAGGACAAATTGTTGAAAAAGGTTATGAAGTTAGGTTCACTAATGAAGGAGTGTTTGTGGAAGACCCTAGCAATGGGTATACACAAATTGTTTCAGGAAAGAAAGAAGGAAGATTGTTCAGATTGAAGATCCAAGGTAATGTTGGTCATGCCTTGTTCACTTATGGAGGACATAAGATATTTGAGTTAGATCTTTGGCACAAGAGGCTTGGACATTTTAATGAAAGAGGTATCAAAGATATGGTTAACAATGGTTCAGTGCTTGGGTTGCCTAATGTTGCAGGTCAACATATGACATACAGATGTGAAGCATGTCAATTAGGTAAGGCTCATAAACAATCTTATTCCAAGCATGGTTTTATGTATTCAGAGAAGCTTGAATTGGTACACACAGATGTGTGGGGACCATCAAAGGATTTCAGTATCAATGGTTCAAGGTATTATGTGATTTATGTTGATGATGCTACCAGATGGATCACTATATATGTGATCAAAGATAAATCAGAGGTATTCAATACATTCAAACATTATCATGTGTATGCAAAGAGAATTACAGGTCATAAGTTGAAGAGACTAAGGTCAGATGGAGGGGGAGAGTATTTCTCTAATGAATTCAGTGATTACTTGTGGAACGTAGGTATAAAGAGAGAGGTCCAAGCTGAAAAATATGTGTTTATTGGATATGATGATAAGCAGATGGGATATAGGTTGTGGAGTCCATCCACACAACAATTCCTAGTGTCTAAGGATGTTACATTTGATGAGCAAGGTACTTGGTATGCAGGTACAATAAATATTTATGCAGGCGATGAAGAAATTGTGAATCAAAAGAAAGGTAAATCAAAGGTTCAGATATTTGATGAAGAGAAGAACAATGAAGTACAGGTTGAAATAGAAGAAGTGCCAAGGTTTGATCCAGAATGTGATGAACCAGAAACCTCAAGAAGTGGAGAACTCAGAAGGTCAACAAGACACAAATGGCAACCTACAAGGTATAACTATGACACTTCTTTTTCGGCTACCAAAGATTATGCTTATATGGTAAAGGCACATGAAGATCCTTCTACATATGAAGAGGTAAAAGGTAAGGAAAATTGGGAGAAAGCTATGCAGGAAGAGTATGATGCATTGATGGAGAATGAGACTTGGGATTTGGTTCCTGAACCAAATAGTCAGAAGATCATTGGGTGCAAATGGGTCTACAAGACAAAGAGGTATGCAGATGGAAGTGTGTCTAGGGATAAAGCTAGACTTGTTGTGAAAGGTTTTGCTCAGACATATGGTGTAGACTATGATGAGACCTATAGTCCTGTGGGAAAGATGACAACCATGAGGACACTCATAGCTATTGCTGCATGTAAAGGTTGGAAATTATGTCAATTAGATGTGAAGAATGCTTTTTAAATGGTTATATTTCAGATGATGTTTTCATGGAGCAACCACAAGGATTCAGAGATGCAAAGTATCCAGAGTATGTATGTAAGCTCAAGAGAGCTTTGTATGGTTTGAAGCAGGCCCCAAGGGCATGGAATTATAGACTTGTGAAGTTCTTGAAAGAACTAGGATTCCAAGTATCAAAGGCAGATAGTAGCTTGCTTGTTAAAGCAAGTGATGATGGGTTCATTTACATATGCATATATGTTGATGATATAATTCTTACAGGTACAGATGAGAAAGGCATTCAAAGCTTAAAGAAGCAAATGGAGAAAGAGTTCAAGATTGGTGACTTGGGAGACTTGTCATATTTCTTGGGCATGGAGATCTCATACACTCAACATGGAGTGTATATAACTCAAGTTTAAAATGAATGATTGCAGGGTAGCACCTACTCCAATGGAGGTGAATCACAAATTGAGCAGATATGGTGGAGAAGAGTTCAAGGATATGAAGCTATATCAAAGTTTGGTTGGTAGTCCGATTTATGCTACTTTAACTAGACCTGATTTGTCATATGTAGTGGGAGTATTATCTCAATTCATGCGTTGCCCTAGGAAAGAACATTGGTTTGCAGGACAAAGAGTGTTGAGGTACATTAAGGGTACACTCAAAGGAGGTTTGTATTATGGCTTTACATCAGATACAAACATCAAGATATATAGTGATGTAGATTGGGCATGTATTCCAGATGATAGGAGATCAACATATGGATACTTGTGTTATGTGGGAGATAAGTTAATTTCATGGTGTTCAAAGAAGCAACACAGAGTTGCTTTGTCATCTACAGAAGCAAAGTATAAAGGTATGGTGGAAGCTGCAAAGGAAGTGATTTGGCTTAAGACTCTGATGAAGAGTTTTGATATCATTCAGAGTACACCCATTATTCATGGAGATAACATGAGCATTGTATCTAGCTGCTAATCCGGTTTTTCAAGCCAGGACCAAACACATTGAAATTCAGTATCACTTTCTAAGAGAGAAAGTGATGGATAAAGAGATTGAAGTCATACATACTTCAACAAAAGATCAGATAACTGATATGCTAACCAAGAGCTTGGATGGACCAAAGTTACAGAGATTCAAAGACATGGCAGGTATAAAGAAGATAGAGAAAACCTCAATTGATGTTTGAGGGGGAGCTGTTGGTGTAGGGCAATCAACAATTGCTGTTTTGATGAAGAGTTGAAGCCAAGGACTGAAGAAAAGATCAAGATATGAAGTGTGAAGGAAGTGCATATCCAGAAGATGAAGATGTGTACACATATGTACATTAATTCAGATAATTTACTTACACTGTTGTATAGTCAGGAGCTTGTAAATATTTACCTATATATACAAGGAAAAATGTCAGGGCAAATATGAGAGAGTGTAGAATACAAGAATCCAGAAGAATTAGAAGTAATTAGGCTCTTGAGAAGCATGAAGATTAGCTCTCTCATCCAGATGTAAAAGTTCTCTAGTAATGAAGAAAAATTGCACCCGATGTTTCTGTGTTTTATCCTTTTGTGCTTGATCATTTCAAGAATCCTTTTAAAGATGTATAATTCCATAGTTAATGAGTCTATGGTTAAAGTTTGAGAGCCTAATTGTAAACAGGATGTGAGAATTATGAGTAGGAACATTCATATGTGAAGAAGTGTTCACTGTTTTCTGAAACACGCGCAAAATTCGATGTTAATGTTTTGGTCAGTTCTCCTTCCGCAATGTAAAGTTTTGAGCAAGCAAGTACTCAATCTTTAAGTTGGAAGGTAAGCTATCTATGGCTAAAAGCATTTGCATAAATGGGTTCTAGATTGAGAGAACCAAGTGTTAGAAGTTTCAGGTGTCTGAATCAACTTCTCAGAAGAACAATTTCAGACATAGGTGACTTGTTAAGTTCATTTCTCAAGATCTACTAAATCTTTTGAAGTGATTTAACTTGGAGGAGGTGTGAAAACTATAGACGGCACCTTGTGCAAAGTTTTATAAAAAACATTACACATTTGATGAGTCATTGAGAGAGATATATGCAGCAGACTTTCTGTAGAGTCTTCTTCTTCATAGTTTATCCAAAATATTTATTGTGCCTCCAAATTAGTGAAGGTTTTTTAGTTACTCTTGATATAGAGGTGCTCTAAATTCAAGAGTAGCTTGTTCTCTTGGATATTAACAGTCTCCATTAATACTAACATATATTTGGCAAATATAGGACCCCAAACCATTGATCTTGCCAATTTGATTCAAGAGCAACTATATTTGGAACAAAAAAATGGGCACAAAAAAGAGTTATTCATGGCTATTGTGCAATCACTAGGATTTTGTATATGTGCCTAGCATATGATATCCCTATTGAGCGTGCCATGACTAGTGAAGAATTAAAGCAATTTAAAGGATCTTCCAAGAAAGCCTCTAATTCAACCAAGTCAAGAACAAGAAAGCGTATGAGGGATACAATACCATGGCTACAAGTACCAACATTGCCATCACCTCAACCTTCCCCACAATAGTCTCCAATGGAGCCTCTAGTGTCAATACCTCCTATTCAAATTTTCCTATCATGCCCCATCACAAATGATCCCAAACCATCTCTCCTTCAACATTGAGGGAATTCAACATATCCTCATAATCAAGAAAATATTGATCTTCAATATCATTAAAGTCTTTCTTATGGAAGTCAAACTCATTAAAAATTTGACACTTCCTAGGACTATGCATGTAATTTGATGAAAAATCAATCTCTTTGTTCAAAATGTCATCATAGCATTCTGCATCTATCTCAATCGTTTCTCGCTCATTCTCTTCAAAAGATGTCACGCTTTTGCCACACTCGTCATACATTTCTTTGGTCATTGATTCTTGCTCAAATACTTCATCATGTGCAAGAATCTCAACATATACATTCGAATCAACTGGATCTTCATTCATCTCATAGTATTCACATCAAGCTTCATCAATGCAACCATTTAATTCAATCTTTCTTGTTGATTTTCATTAGCTAATGTATGCATATCATATTTTTCATACATTTCAAAGAATGTTGCATTCGTTCCATCATGCTGAAAATCTTCAGCACATGGGCTTAACTCATCATAATTACCATTCTCATCGGAATGTATTTCTTCATAGAGTGTGAAATCACTTGCATACATATCATTATACTGATGTCCAATCAACAACTCATTCGTACTCCTATAATGAGGATCACTCTCTTGCACCTCTAAATTCAAAGTGGGGTCAACCAAAAGTATTTCACAATCTTGATGTCCATTTTGAGTATATTTGTGTTTAACATCATGATCATCTCCATCAACATACACATCACTCTCTAGAGGACCCACTATTGGCATGCCCTCCTTGTTACAAGTAGGCTCATTTTCTTGCATCTCTCTATGCATGTACAATGCAACACTATTCATATCCTTGTCATTGTCGATAGAATCATTCCTTGACATGTCCTTAGATTTAACATCATGCTCCCTTGGATTCTCTTCACATAATTTAGTCATTGGGCCATATATTGTATTTGAATCATGTGTTTGAACGGATAGCATTGAGTCACTCCCCAAATCTTATCTAGCATCATCACTTAAGGATGCATCTCGAGCTTGATCTTCACACAAAATCATTAGATTTCCTTAACATATCTCATCATTAATCTCTAATTGTCTACCTTGAAACCTTGAAGATATCTTGAATTCCTTGTTCGTATCATGTATTGCTTCTTGATTTGTTTTATTTCCCTCTATTAGATGTGAGGAGGTTTTTAGAATAGGAGAAGGATCATCTTTGTTTCGTAGAATTTTGCTTTGATTTATGTTTGTTGTTTGTTTGGTTTGAACTTGTTTAGCTTCCTCCAGATCCTTTGCTCCTCCCATCTTTGGGGTTTGTGCATTTATAATGCTTAAGGATGTAAACATCGTAGGGATATCTACTGGCTCTTGGAACCTTGGATCCTTGGAGATTGTATTATTTATGCTTATAGGTTCTTTATGGTAATCCTCTTCATAAGCATGTACATGTATTCCATGCATATTTGATTTATGCCCAATTGGAGTTTCTAAAACTTTATGGACTTGCACAACATCCATGGTTGCTAGAATGTTGGAATTTTAATATCATTTTCATCTACATGAAGATCAACTCTCCAATCATTAAGGAAAATTTCAATTTTTTGTTGCTTCTTAACATATCTTCTCTCTTTGGAAGCGTGTTGTTTGGCTCTTCTCATAGCTTCATGGATGAGCATCCAATATTCCATGATTCCAGATTTAGAATCCATGTCTTGCAAGAGTGGAATTAATTGCTCTCAGGCTTTAACATCTATTGCTCGTAGAAACACACCACCTTTTCATGTCGTATACACCTCTTATCATGCTCAGAAAGATCATCAAATTGTTCGTCGAATTCCCTTTTAATTTTTAGAATTGATTGGTCCTTTGTCATATGAACTCATCTCATGAATGATTTATGAGACACTTTATCTATGTCCTCTAGCATGAACTTCTTGAGGAGCATCATTTTGTATTGAGATAATGTTGTTTGTTTTATTTGCATGAGTTGATTACGAACGTCGAATTCAGACACATAGACAAAGTTCTTTCATAACTCCTAGTCTATCATTTATGTCAAACCAACACCTAGGTACTTCACCTCGAGTTCATATTCTTTGCAGAATTTGGAGAAATTCTTCCCATTGAAAAATCCACAACGCTTGGTTAATCACTCGTGAAGTGACTGGATAGCTTTTTGTTGTCTATCCTCTTGCTGAAAGCGCAAGAACTCAGGTAAAAGGTCATCCATGTTCAATGTGCTAGATTCGTCAATTTTTAGTTGTCAACTTGATTGATCAAGTTGCTAGCTCTACGTTTTAACTCACCCCCTTGTATGTCGAGGAGTTCATGAACAGAAGGGTAAACGAGTTAGAGAGTACAACTTGGTAACATCCACAAGCATGCCTAATTATGGTGAAAAGGGTCAAATCAATTTCAGATCAATTGATTCCAAACTTAGTCTCAAGTCGATCAGCCTCTCTTTATCACCTTAAGTGAGATTTACCTTATTTTAACTACCTCGAATGAGCATCCTTGGGATGCTAGTACTTTTCATGCCTGCCTTCTTTTGATTTAAAGATGAACTTGCTAGCTTGTTCCAAATTAGTTTTCTTTGAATTGCTTTAGGCACAATTAAATTAACAACCCTCAAGACCTCAGATGCTTGAACTCACGAGGGAGAACAAGACAAATTGCAATCTGAACCGTGATGTTCCTCAGAGAATGTGCCAGCTATGAATGAGTTTAAGAAGAGTGATACGGATGAATTTGGCTATTGCAGAATATCTATGTAAGTGGATAACCCAAATACACCCTCTCTCTCATACTCAAGCAGAGCTGGCAACCTCTTCTCTGACACACAATTAGGCATAGTAGTTTGTCTACTCTCTTAGTTTTTCTCTAGATGTTGCTTTCTCTAATTTGATAGGGCTTCGAGCTGCACCATTGCTCTACACCTAAATCAATAGCAACTCTATATTTATGAAGCGCTGCAAGAGCTCAATCTTGATCGAAGCTCAGACTTTACTTCTCTTAAACTATTCAGTGCCTAGAATATTCTTGTCATTATCTTATCTCACGTAGCTCTCAACAATATCAATAACATTCTCATTCTCTTGTTTCTAATTTTTTGAGAAATTGCATATACAAAGCATATTAGTGGCTAAATATTCCTGCAAGTTATTTCTGATCCATTCCATGGAAAGCTCAAGGCAGCTCTCCAGTAAACCAATTTAAAATATCTTTGATCCCTTCACAAATATTATTTGTGCACCTATTTACAACCGCTCGATATGAGTGATGCACTCCTTGAACGACGTGAATGATGATGATCTATCTCCATGACAGATCGTGTATATTGGCAAGGCGTGCATGCCTCGTTGGAAGGGAGAATGTCTTTGGTGGCTTTTGAATCCATGTCTAGATCAGTCACATGACCTGACACTGAATCACCTGGCCTTGCCTTCACATGACAAAATTAGAATCGGTAAGAAGCAAAAAGGGCATTACAAACTAGAAGAAATTTCATTTTTGAAGCTCGAACTTTACACTAACACCCTTGGGGCCTGTAGGCACCCATGCAAAAACATAACAAAATTTTCTATTCCATTATAAAGCTAACTGCATATTATAAGTTTTAACCAGTACCATTTGCACACATGCAGATAAGCATTTTCACCAAATGATTGAGGTAAAAGCTCTGAGCATATATCAATAACTTTGAGTTTCTTTGGTACATTAACTCATCTCCTAACTTGCTCTACTTGTATCTACATCAAGTAATCGTCAGAACATTGGAGACATCCTAGAATCTGTTAAAATTCTAAACTTGCGGCAAAATGGATGATTAAGGCTTGGTGCAATGGGGAGGCCTCGTGGGCCAAGTTGATCTTCAGAAACAAGAATGACTTGGCTCTCATGGGATTCCCAAATTGGAAGAATCTTGACATCTTGAACTTGCTGTTTTCCCCGATCCCCGTCTTCCCGAAAGGCTCGAATCTTGTGTGCTCCCTATGGAAGAGTTGGAATAAAGTCAAAAGCTACACAAGAATAAGTGAAGACTAGAAGTGGGTGGCCGGTATCAGACAAAACGACTCTATCTGGTTTTCGATCCATGGCATCCGGAGCGTGGAATCTTGGAACATTCAAAACGCCAAGAAGCTATGGAACAAAGGCTTCAAAAAATGGAAACATCTCTGGAAACAAGACACCAACCGGTGGATCAACTTTGAGGATATTGACCCTAGCGTCAACATTTCGTATGAAGAATGGAACACTTTGCAAAGCAGATGTCTCGCCTGGGACCACTATAAAGTACGCCTTCTCATGGGACACGGCATGTCGAGCTCACTTGGTCTCAAATGGCACAATGGGAATAGCCTATCAAAAATCCCGAACATCAAAGAAATGATTGGTTATCAGGTTAACCTCAACAAGAAGTGGTGCCTGTCATGGATGCGGCTTCGGTGGGACATGAAGTTCATGGCTATCTGGCACCCCTCATAGAAATCAAAAAGTCTGTCCTCTTATGGCAAATTCTTCATCGTGGAATCTGGACAACCTTAAGGCTAGCAAATTTTGTGGGATACCTCCCTGGTGCAAATACAGCTATCGGTCTATCGAAGATGTTTCTCACATCTTCTTTACCTGTCCCAATTCCAACAGGCTTTGGAAGACGGTTGGCTAGAAAATTTGTCTTCAGAAACATCTCAGTTGGAAGCAAGCTTTATTGGGAGAAGCGATAGGCTGCTTCGCGAATCTCTGGAATGCCATCAGAGGGGAGGTCCTATGGAAAATCTAGCGGGAAAGATGTGCTTTTAACTTTGGCGACTCCCCCAAAGAGTGGCCAATTGAGAAATCGTTGTTCCTCCTTGGCAAAATGATCGTTAACTGTAAGAACCCCCCCCCCCCCCCCCCCCCCCTTCAGGCATCATGAAGTGCTCCTTTTGATCATTAACAAGCTTAAACCCAAGTGGGCCCCACATGAGGGTGATTAACCTTCTTTGTAATGCCATCTAAACTCTATAAAAGCTTCCCCTGCTTTGTGGGATTCGGGGGGTCCCGTGGGCACTAGTCCCCTTCTCTTGTACTTTTCTTTAATTAATTCAAGTCCGGGAGAGTAGGCAAATGCCAAACTTCCGTTATTAAAAAAAAAAAATCCTATTGTTACTATTCAAAAATGGTAATGCATTCCACGTATTGGCACAAATTGGAAACTGGATGGAATATAGTACTTACTACTATCGGGTGCATCATTTCGCCCATCCATCCATCAATTCCCAAAAAAGACTAATCTCTGTCATCTCCATTAATCTTGGTACCTCCCCTACTATCCATCCTCTAAACAAAAAGATCCTTGTGGCTACCAATGGCTGCAAAAGCATTTTCTAGTTCACAAAGACTACCTCCAAATTTTGCTCCCTTTTTGTTTTTCTTTAGCTACGATTGCTGCCTTCTTTTTAAACTTCTCCTAAATTAACTTAGGTACCGTTGTTTTCTTTTCTTCCCTACCTCCTCTTCTGGTTCTATGCCTCAAGTGACTACTACCCCCCTCTCCATGATTGTCGCCAGAATTGCTTCCTCCCCGAGAACTTCATGTGTGTTGCCTTTCCAAAAACTTCCAGGTCTCACCACCCTTGCTAGATGATCTTTCCAAATGGAAGAAACCCTTTCGGATCTACCCCTTTTGGACGTCACGTGACTGGCCACTCGAATGTACACCCTAAGCAGGCTTTCCAATTCATTCCCAAGGAGAGGATACTGGCATGACCTTAGAACTATCGACCCTCTAGATTCCTTCCTTTGAATCATCAATAGAAAGTGGTTAGGAATAGTAGACTAAATAGGCACAAACTTCATAGAGGGACCATTGCAAGAAGGCATCAAGCAAGAGGTAGACGATAGCCATTTTGAGACCATAGGGGAAGTGGAGAAATGCACATATATAATGTCCTCCCAAACTTTGTCAACCTCTTAATGCTAGAGTATCCATATCACACAGATCTGAGGATGTAACATTCAGGAATCATGCTGCATAGTGATACACATCATACTATGAAGCAGCACATGGTGCTGCATAGTTGAATTTTCCTAAGATCATATTCAAAGTAGAAAGTATAGTAACCATCGTTACATGGCAACAACAAACCATATCGCTTAAACATTTAGGATCTGCAAATTCTTCAAGAAATGGAGCACACGCTTTGTTTGGGCATGAGTATTCATTTCTGCTTCTTGCGATGCTGCTCATCCACATGCTGCCATCATCTCAAAAATATCCATACACATAGAACAAACTTAGAATACTTCTTGCAGACATACCGGACCTTTAAACTATATTTGTGTCACATATCATATACACATCTAATATCATATTCCCAATGATCAAATCTCCCACTCACCAATTTCTTTCATCCTCATATACACACACACACACTTAACCTCCACTAGAGATTACCTACACATCTAATATCATATTCCCAATGATCAAATCTCCCACTCACCAATTTCTTTCATCCTCATATACACACACACACACACTTAACCTCCACTAGAGATTACCTGATAGAAGAAGCTTCCAATATACTAAGGAATGTGATCTTATTTGGACTTGCACCCATAGAAAAACACGCAACCAAAACACACATATGCACATATATACGTTTATCCATGTAGATATCCATACACATGCATACCATACACATATAAATGATCACAAACATACATGCACAAAATACACATCAGTTAGCATAAACATATGCACATATGTGCAAATACACACACACATGTGATACACATATACACATACGATTTCCCATATACAAGATCACATACCCCTACTAGTCATAAATATCACATAGGAACTCGTGAATACAGTCATGGATGCTCAATAGGTGTGTTCACCTTTGAGCATATACACATCATCCATATCACATCTATCATAGTGCAGCTGCATACACACTCTTGAATGCACATTGAGAAGCACATACATTACACATAAATGAGTATGCATGTACATGCATACATTGAGTACAAACACATTTTTGTTTATCGCACATTCACTTTTGAGCTTCGCACAATCACACTCATGTTAATGAATCTATGCAGGTAGAACTAGTGGGTGCTAGGATGTCCAAAGCAGGAACTCCACATATAAGCTCTAAAAATGGATGTCCAAACTCATCTTCAAATGCAATCCTGATTATACGTGTTAAAAGTATGAACACATACACACATTATTGTATAAGATGTTTTGCTCCAATATGCTTTATATGAGAGATTCAAGAATAGAGATCACGATGCTTTTTTTATGTATTGATATCTTTCCACTTGGATTGATTCGATGCCTTGTAATGGTTCGTGAGCTTGGTTGTTGATTCTTTACCACAATGTCCTTGAGAAATCTTCAATGAGTTCTTGGAATCAACTTAGTATAGAGGTCAAACACACTTGTATGACCTTGTTTCTAGAATCCTAGGTCTGGACAAGTCATTTCAACTCAATTCTGATGTGGTCGAGGAAATCATAGAATTCCTTGAATACTACATCTTGTGCCACTATAGATATCCCACCTTATGAGGGTAAGTGGGTCCCATGTGACCTTTTGATCTACATTCATAAAGGTGATGAAGCTTTTATGAAGCGCCTCAAGAGCTTCATGGCAATCACTGACAATGCAGGGCATTTGTTAGATGAAATGGTTCCTTTGATAAGATAACTTAACAAAAATAAGAGGATGGGTACTAGGTACCTCTCTTATATTTCGGCAACAATATTTATTATCAATAAGGAGACGGAGCCTACACCCATGGATCTCCCCTACTTTTTCACAAGGGGGATTTGTTCGTAAAAAAAATGAGCCTCAAACAAAGTTCATAAACTTAATCAAAGAGACTAGCATAGTGTACCGAGAGTTCCTTGGTGATGTGGAGGACAAATTGTGCAAGAATCAAGCATGGAAGAGCCCCTACCATCAAATCTCAACCCCTCTAAGCCCACATTACTAGAGGCAGAAATTGAATATCTCTCCATCCTCGTTGTGGATGGATAGGAGTTTATTTTCCTTCATGATATTGAGAAGGCATTCAGACTCTGTCTTGATGAATGCCGAAGTATTTTCTCCACAATGTTAGATGTTCCACTTGATACTACATCTGATCTACTTGAAAAGAAATCTATCCCACTGGTTGATTTTGGTAGACATCACATTGATGGCGTGTGAAAATATTTTGAAAGATGATAAAAATTACACTACAAAAGAGGAGTACAATGCAGTGCGAGAGAGAATAATGAAGAATAAAGTACCTACATCCCTAGCAACAAAGCAAAATGGGATGGCCCACTCTAGAATAGATCTTGATGCCCTTGGAAGAGTGGAAGAAGAAGACAGCTTCATGATGTAAGTGGTAATTAAGGAATTGAATAATTTAATTTAATAAGATTGGAGCTTGAATTATCATTTTCTTGTCTAATAAGAAGCCATTGAAGTGGAAAATTTTGCTGTGAGATTCGATGGCGATCAATCTTCTCGCGACAATGCCTCATCCTTGGCAAATGACATTGGAGAGTTGCCAAAGGATGACTTTGTCATGGTTGATAAAGATTACAGTCCTAATGGGCACTTCATGACCTGTTGATTGAAGGCCTTGAGCAAAGTTTTATGTTTATCTACAATTACACAAGGCACTAATTGTATCATTTTGGTTAAAAAATCTTTATTTGTAACATATGTTGCATTTATTCAATCGAATAATTAAAAAATACTGAATATGTTCGTTTTATTCGTGGTTGTCTGAATAAACATTGAAAGAAATGGACAGGCATAAACTTTCGATCAAAAGGCTTTCTATCGAAATCATTTTCAAACAAACATTTTTTTATTGGAAAACTTTTTGATCGAAAGTTCTTTCGATTGAAAATAGGTGTCTAATCAAAACCAATATTTTTACATTCGATCGAAATGTCATTCTGCACGTGCTTGTTTGAGAGTCTATAAAGCTCTAATCCTACCATAGAGACTTTTCTTCAGAGGTAAACTTGGTGTTTTTGTTTTGCAGATTTGAAAATACTTGTATGCCTATGTGTGTATGTATGTGCATGTGTGACTCTTTAGAGGTAAAGTTGGTGTTTTTGTTTTGCAGATTTGAAAGTACGTGTATGCATATGTGTGTATGTATGTGCATGTGTCACACATGCACATACATACACACATATGCATACACATACTTTCATGCATACACACATGCACATACATACACACATGCATACACATACTTTCATGTGCACATACATACACACATGCATACACGTACTTTCATGCACACATAGACATATACACACACATATATATACACATATACACATATACATACAAAATCATACACACACAGACACATACACAGACACATACACATACACATACACATACGCATACACATACGCATACACATACACATACACATACACATACACATACACATACACATACACATACACATACACATACACATACACATACACATACACATACCATACCATACACATACACATACACATACACATACACATACACATACACATACACATACACATACACATACACATACACATACACATACACATACACATACACATACACATACACATACACATACACATACACATACACATACACATACACATACACATACACATACACATACACATACACATACACATACACATACACATACACATACACATACACATACACATACACATACACATACACATACACATACACATACACATACACATACACATACACATACACATACACATACACATACACATACACATACACATACACATACACATACACATACACATACACATACACATACACATACACATACACATACACATACACATACACATACACATACACATACACATACACATACACATACACATACACATACACATACACATACACATACACATACACATACACATACACATACACATACACATACACATACACATACACATACACATACACATACACATACACATACACATACACATACACATACACATACACATACACGTACACATACACATACACATATAGATAGATATTTGCACACATACACACACACATACATACACATATAGATACTTGCACATATATACACACACACATATACACATATACACACAAAATCATACACACACATAGACATATACACATACACATACACATACACATACACATACACATACACATACACATACACATACACATACACATACACATATAGATACTTGCACATATACATACACATATAGATACTTGCACATATACACACACATACATATACACATATACACACAAAATCATACACACACATAGAGATATACACATACACATACACATACACATATAGATACTTGCACATATACATACACACACATGCATACATACACACATGCATACACATGCATATGCATACATACACACATGCATACACAAACATGCACATACATACACACATATGCATACACACACACATATACACACACACATACATACACACATATATACACATACACAAATGCACACATATATGATATGCATACACATACATTTACAAATGCACACATATGCATACACACACATACACATATAGATACTTGCACACATACACATATGCACATACACATATACATATAGATACTTGCACATATACATACACACACATAGCCACACACACACGTACACTCACATGCATACATACACACATGTGCATACACATGCATATGCATACATATATAGATACATGTACACACATGCACATACATACATACATATGCATACATACACATATGCATACATACTCACATGCATACATACACACATGCATATGCATATATACATAAACACAAGCACATACACATAGTAAATCGACTTGAGCCTTGAAAAAAAATAAGTGCAATCAAGAAATCTTTTCTACCCTTACAATCATGTACAAGTAAGTAAAGTTAGGAAAGACAGTTCTTGATGCATCAACAACCAACCCTACACATATGCACGTATGGTATTTTCAACCATACTTTTTTTCAACTTCCGTACCTGTATGCGTTTGTCGTATGATTGAAGTATACACACTGCATCTAGCCCTCCCACCACCTACGCACGTCAAAATCAATCAGCCTTCAAAATAATCTATAAAAATACAAAGAAATAAAAATTCATTATTATATGCTTGAAAAAATACTAAACTATATCATAAAAGTTAAAATCTTTTTTTTTTAACTTGTTTGCATCTTTTTTGTTGTAAGTATCCAAGGATCAAGTGCGTAACTCGATTTCTATCAAAACTTTGCCTTCCCTCTCGATGCTATTGTCTCAACAAGTCGATTCCTTTCCTCCCAACAAGTCCCTCTTGATGCTATTTTCTTGATGCCAACATCTCAGCTAAGAGAAGGTTCTTGTTGTATCAATACAATACAACTTCCTAAAGAAGATCTATGGATCTGTGAAGTTATATTAAATCGATACAACAAGAATCTTCTCTTAGCTGATATGCAACCCTGGATGCCTTTGATTTTCACTTATTAATACCTTCTCAACCCTTAAATTATAAAAAAAACATAAAAACTTTTCCAACAATTGCAATAGTTTTTAATTCACAATCATACACACACATATACATGCACATACACAATCATATTAGATTTTCACTTACTATCATATAACTTATACACACACACATACACATACTATTGTGAAGTAAGAATCAATATTGATTCAAACAATCACAATACATTTTTATTCACAATCATACACACACATACATATACTATTGTGAAGTAAGAATCAATGTTGAATCAAACAATCACAATAGATTTCATTCACAATTATACACTCAAATACACATACATATACTATTGTGAAGTAAGAATCAATATTGATTCAAAAAATCACAATACATGTTTACTCACAATCATACAACACATACATATACTATTGTGAAGTAAGAATCAATGTTGAGTCAAACATTCACAATAGTTTTTAATTCACAAACAAAAATATTTTTCTTTATGATTTTAGTACTAAAGTACTGAATATTTATAGCAAGAGTTTATACCTTGTTCTTTCTACGACATTGTAAGTTCATAAAAAACAAAGTAACTCTTATGAAAAATGAGTCTAGTTGTATTCTTTTATAAAAAATTATTCGACCGAATTTGTTTCAATCGAAAACATATTCGATTGAAGAAATTTTGACCTATTTCGATCGAAAACTTTTTCGATCAAAAGCGTGTTCGATAAAAAATTATCAAATTACTATGAAAAAAGTATTCACTCATGTCCAAATAAGTTGATGTGGCACCGAATAATTCGGTCGAATAATGGGGGTTTGCCATAAAATTCCGTAATTATTCACGAATAAACAAATTTTTGAATAACGAATAATGCAACCTAATTTGTAACTACTCTTGAAGAAAACATTAGAGGAAAGGTGCTAGGAAAAATAGGTATTGCCATGGGTCTTGGAATGCAAGACCCCAATGTAATTTCTAAATCTCTATTAACCTACCAATTGCCACAATCTCTCCAAAGGAGAAAGAAGATTGTTGAGAAATTGAAGACAATTGAGAACTAATGTAATATTTTGGATAAATAAGTGTCTTTTCACATGTTGTCTAATCCATTGTAAGTTATGAAATGTTTGAGCAATGAAAAACCTATTTCCTGTGACTGTGAGGCCTATTACTAACATATTTGTAGACTGTTTTTAGCTTATGCAAGCCACCACACTTTGTATGTAGTAAAAAAATTTCTTATCTCCATCTATATGCATCTAAAAGGCCTATTTGTGCTAAAATAGCCCCAATCACAGAAATGTGGGATTTAGGCCTGCAAAAATGTTGCAAGTCTGAATCCCACATTTCTATGGCTAGGTCTTTTTTGGCATTTTGAAGACTATGTTTGACATTTTTAAGACTATCTAATCTTAGTAAAATTCATAAGGAGTCAAAATCTAAAGGAAACGAGGCCACCAAGTACACAAATAAGCCATACAAAATCTCAATGTAAACCTTAATAACTATTGTGAGCTTAGAATCATTGAAATCCTATTTTAAGTTCATTAAACTATATTATTAGCCTTCCATAGGCTTATGTTAAAAGGGATTTTTTCAATAGATCCGCTTTTAATCTCTTTTCGGGTTCTTGGGGATGGTAGGGGTCTGACAATGCAGAGGCCCTTTATCTGATTTTCCCAACTAACTATCAAATTAAGCAGTACACTACTATCTATTATAACTTCTTTTACAAAGTATTACTATTCGTGTTTCGGTTATGCTTTGCATTGTCTTTAACGCATAAATCAATGATCACCGTCGCTTAAACTGATTAACATCAACATAACATTAATGTGTTATTGGAAATTAATGTAACTCAACAAAGACAGTACTCAGAATATCTGAAATCTGCACTACGGCGTCTCCACAAGATCGCAAATCACCCAGATAGACAGTCTGGCGATCCCGTCTCTTCTCACACCAGAGAACCCCATAATGTCTCTTCATTAATGAATAAAAAGGGTTACATCACTTTGCTACGACCTTTCGGTACGTGTGGTATATGAAAATATATTATTACATTATGCCAATCCGACGGCCTAACACTGGCACGCATGGTGGACTCGAACTCACAATGAAAAGAAACTAAGGCTCATCTACAATGCCTTGGATATACATAGTTCTTGCTAATTTGAAGGTTCTAGAGATTTTCTGTTTCAATGAATCTAGCATCAACTTTAATGTCTCCGGCTCCACCAACTGTGCGTCAGTTCGGACCGAACTTGCCGCAATGACCTGACTTATCAAAACTTCAGTTTGGGTCTGCAAAAACGCTTCTTGTAAGTAAAAGTCATTGGCAAGGGTTGCATCGCGGCTCAATCGCATATCTTCAATTTGTCCATCTATTCTGGATAGTCGCTCTGCTTGAAAGCCTAACTGCTTTTCTCTTCGTTCCAGCTCCTGAGCTTGATATTGAATTGTTTGATAATAAGCATCTCTTTCTTTCTTAATCCCTGCTACCTCCTTCTGAAGTTGAATTGTCAGACTCGGCTGTGCTTTTAGAGCAGAATTCGCCTCAAAAAGATCGGCAGTTGTGGTCTGTAGTTCGACAGTAGTCTGCTTAGCCAAATTAGCCATTTCTTGTCCTCTCTACACGACCTCATCAAGATCAATGCGAGTTTCTTCTAAAAGATTGCCGAGAGCAATTTGAGCATCCTCCTTATCCTGTACCAACTGATTTAATTGCTTGATTTCTTCATAACAAGCAATTAAAAGAACATCCTTGGCTTTTAACTCAGCCAAAGCAGCATCGCGTTGGGCAATCAAAGAGTCCTGCTCTGCAATCCTTGCTTGAAGTTGCTGAACCTGCACCTGCAAAGCATGATTTTCTGCCTTAACTACATTTGCTTCTTCCTGTAATGGAGCAATATCTGCTTCTAATATATCCACTTTGTGCTGTAATTCATGTCGAATATGATCGGTTGCCTGCTTCATTTGCATAGGTAACTGCTGAGAGAATTGGATCAACAATCGACCCATCGATTCTAATTCATTAAACATTGGAGCCGGAAGAGGAAGCGGAGGAAGTGGCTGAGATGAAGAGGCTGATAACAGGTGAGGGGAAGGTGGTGGAGAGTAATTGGGAGAAGAAGATGAAGTAGCGGGTGCTTCAGGAACAATAGGTTGAATAGAGACAAGGGACTCAACCGGGTTTATTGGTGGAGGAGTAGGTATCAGAATTGTTTGCCTGCTCGCCTCAGCCTTGTCGATTACAACTTCAATCATGGTTATCACCTCGTTAAGAATTTCAGCAACAATTTCATCCACAACTTCTTGATTCTGCTGATGAGAATCCTCCCGAGAAGAAACTTCGTCAGAGTCTTCAGTGTGGGCATCTTGATCCTGCTGCTTGTTTGGAGAAAGAATGATCGGAAGATTCGACATGAATAGATGTAGCGGTGTCATGGAAGACTTCGTCTTCATTGCCAGCCTTTGATCCTTGCACCTGGCTCTCAGAGGGGCTTATACGTCTGCGTTTCCGATGAATAAGTTGGAAGAGATCTTCATCATCATCCTCTGCGTCCTCGAGCACTTGAGCAGATTCTTCATGGAACAAGATGGGAGCGGTTGGAGGCGGTTGCATGGCTTGTATTAGTGGAAAGAGAAAAGTGAGGATATGGGGAAGACGAGAACGTGGAAGGTCACCCTTATTGACCTGTTTGATAACCGCAACACATTCACGGTGAATGCGCCGGAAATAAAAAGAAGCAAAATTGACAGGCTCGCGAGAAGCCATGTCGATCATCGAATAAAAGGGGCGCGAGATACCGTAAGTGCATTTTTGCAAATTCAAAATGGCGACTAAAAACTGCAGAGCAGTGCGCTCTGGTTCGGGTCTACACAAAACGGCGTACTCATTAGATGAGTGCCGAGGAAATAAATCCTTCATGGTGGCTACAGGAAGGAGTGGACCATTCTCCAATCCTTCCGTAGGGAGATGGAAAGCTGCAGCAAACGAAGCTAAAGTGATCACAACACGGGAAGAGAAGTAGGCGATGGGCCAACACTGCTCTATAGCAGGTGTAGAGGCGATGGTAGCAATAATTTGCGCATAAAAGGGCTGACATTCCATTGAATGCCAGGGCAATTCAACGAAATTCATCAAACCGCGAGTGCGCAAGTACTCACTCACTTCTGGAGTGAGTCCTGCACGGAAAGTAGCGACATTCGCTAAGGCTTCCATGGCGCGCACAATAAGTACAAAGATACAGACGACAAGGAACACACAATCACACAAACACAATAGCAATTAGCAAGAAAAGAAACAAGATTAATTAGTCACACATACAACGTTAGGCAGGCAAAAACCCTAATCATTGCGGGATATTGGGAAGATATCTGTCATAATTACGGCATGCATGCAGTAGAAGAAACAGTAACACAGGGCGGCGATTAATCATAGTTAGATACCATAACAAGGAGATTACGGTTAGTGGTCAACCGAAATACAGAGATAAAGAGAATATAAGTAACACGCGAAAAAAAAACGAAGAACACGTCAGCGGTGATTAGGCTGTTGGTGATATGGGCGTAACTTGGAACCATTAACCACTTTTGGGAGGGGAACGCCAGTCAAGGTGGCCAACCTAAAAGTAGCGGGTCCCACCTGCTCAATAATTTGGTATGGACCGAACCACCATAATTTAAATTTTCCAGCAGACCGATTTGCTTTAGCATTGTAAAATAACACCAGTTGCCCCACTGTAAACATAGGGGTCTTCAGGAAACGATCATGGGTATGCACTTGACGAAGCTGAACTTCTTGAAGTACCAGAAAACTTTCCCATCACTGTTCATCCAATGATCGGAGTGTATCCAACCGAAATGGCAAGGATTCTTCCGGTAGCAATTTCTGAGCTAAGGCAACACGTAGACTCGACACTACTACTTCCATCGGTGCAATGGCTTCCAATTCGTAAGCGAGTTTGGATGGGGTCATGCCAGTAGCTACTTTGTATGTAGTCCACTAAGCCCATAGATTTGCAGGTAGTAACTGGTCCCAACGTTCCAGACATTCCAAAAGCAATTTGCAGAGCATAATCAACAAAGTCTTATTGGTACTCTCCGCTAGACCATTGGCACGGGGATAATAAGGCGAGCTGAATTTGTGGACAATCTGAAATGTCTCGGTCAATACTTGCATTAAGTGGTTAACAAAGTGTGTACCTTGGTCCGTAACGATTTCCAGAGGCAACCCATAATGAGGAAAAACATCCTTCATTAGGCATTTGGCCACCGAAACTGCTGTGGCCGACCGTAATGCACAAGGCTCTACCCACTGAGTGGCATAATCGGTACAAGTCAAGATATAGAGGCTATTGGTGAAAGTAGCTGGTGGTGTTATATGACCAAGAAAATCTAGACCCCACTTCTGAAAGGGTTCCAGAGGTAAGACAGGTTGAAGGGGAAAGAAGTGCCGCTGTAATTGCTGTTCCAGACTGTTGACAGGTATCACACTGCTGCACAAACTGAGTCACATCTTTGTACATGGTAGGCCACCAAAGCCCACTTTGAAGAATTTTACGGTGAGTAAGATCAGCTGCAAAATGTCCGCCCGAGGGTAATGAATGAGCCATAGCAATAATCGATTCTGCTTCATGTGGTGGGATACATCGAAGTAAAACACCAATATGATCCATGTAGTACAGTTGACCTACAATCAACCGAAATCTGCGACTGTAAACTGCAAATTTCCGTCGCAGAGCGGGGGGGAGTTTGAGGAGAAAGACACCCGTCAGTGACAAAAGTTAGTAACGTATCATAGTATGTAGGGGGAACAAGAGGTGCAGTAGATTCTTCAATAGTTGGCTCAGTAGCGTAAATTGCTGGTGTAGTTTCATCAACCCCCACCGGAGCTTCACCGGAATCCAACCGAGATAGAAAATCCGCCAAGGCGTGTGCTGTGCCGGGTCGATGAATAACTTCATAGTCGAATTCCTGTAATGATAGAACCCATCGAGCCAAGCGACCACCTAAATGTTGCTGCCGGACCAAATACACAAGTGCAGCATGATCCACGTGGAAGGTGAACTTTCGGCCCAACAAATAATGGCGGAACTTCTTCACAGAGTACACCAACCCGAGACATTCTCTTTCGGTCACTGAATAGTTTCTTTCAGCAGGGGATAATCGACGACTTGCATAATATACAGGCCGAAACCATTTATCCATTTGCTACATTAGCACACTTCCAATAGCAATGTCCGATGCATCCACAAAAACATGGAACGGACAATCCCAATCAGGTGGTTGCAAAATTGGAGCCTGCATCAATAACACCTTTAAACGATCAAATGCATTTTGGCACTCCGGTGTCCAATCATACTGCCGTGGAGCACTAGTCATAAGCCAATGGAGTGGTGTTGCTAAATGAGCTAGCCACCGTAAATGTCTGCCATGCCACCGTATTTGGCCCAGAAAACGCATAACTTCTTTCGATGTCGTAGGGACTGGTGCCTTCAACACAGACTTTATCCAGATCAACTTGTATCCCTTGTGCAGAGATAATATGTCCGAGTAGTTTGCCACATGAGACCGCAAAAACAGACTTTGTCGGATTCAAGCATAATCAGCATTCGCGACATTTTTCAAAGAAACACCGTAAATGATATAGGTGCACCGCAATCTTCCCAAATAAGGAAAAATCGTCCAAATATACTTGCATAAAAGTAGTCAAGTAGGGTGAAAAAACTTCTTGCATACATCGTTGAAACGTACTTGGAGCATTCTTTAACCCAAACCACATTACCGTACAAGCATAAACACCCCAGTTTGTGATAAAAGTTGTTTTAGCTATGTCTTGTTCTGCCATCTGCACCTGATTATAGCCACTGTATCCATCCAAGAATGAATACATCTCATGTCCGGCCACCCTGTCGAGCATTGTGTCCGAAAAGGGGAGAGGAAAGGGATCCGGTATAGTGGCTGCATTCAGTTTCCGGTAATCAACACAGATACGCAGCTGTTTATTTTTCTTTAGGACAATCATGATTGGTGATATCCATTCAGCATGCTCAATTGGTACAACGAATCCCACCTTCAATAACCAATCGACTTCTGCTTTGACCTGTGCTGCATAATTGGGGTTCATTCAGTAACTAGACTGTTTATTTAGCTTCGCCTCTGGTTTGAGCACTACCCGATGTTGATAGATCCACAGGTCTAGACCTTTCATATCTCGATAGTCCCAAGCAAAAACATCGGAGAACTCATGCAAGATTCGTATCAAATCATCTTGAAATGTCTCTGACAATCCTGCCTTAATCTTAACTGGTCGTAGGTTAACCGCATCACCCAAATTATATGTTACTAACTGATCTTCCGGTACATAAAATTGTCGAGGTTTTACAAGATCATCAGCGGACTGCAAAAGTTGGCGTAAGGTGGCTCCATCCATAGCGAAACTATCATCTCCATCTGCATCTCCGGTCACTGGTATCACCGTGCAAGCGACCAGACTCCACTTGTCTGTGACCGACTGGAGATCTACCGTACCTAATGATATTAGATCCTTATTGGTCTTCAGAAACGCCTCTTCCTCGTCGTCAGATAAGCCATCCAACATGTGGACCGGCTCCGCTACATATGGTCTTGCATGAAGCTCGCAGGGCTGCATGGCATCCAATTTAACTACATATTTACAGTGATTATCTTTGAAAGTTAACTCCTGCGCGGACCAATCCTGTACAACTTTGGCTTGTGTATGATGGCATTTACAGCTGCTCGCCCCTGCACCTTGGCATTATACGTGCAATTTTCTGTTGAGTGTCTCGTTGTATTGCAGATGGCACAATACATCTGGTTAAGGGCACATGTAGTACTGGTGTGCCCTGGATTTTTGCACTTGGTGCAATATATCTGTTTAGCCAGATCATCTGTTACGTTCTTATTGGCTTTCAGCCACTCCAAGTCTTCGGTGAATCCAAACTTTATGCTCTAGTTGCAGGGCCATCGCAATAACAACATCGAGTGTCATAGCACCCACATAGCGGATGATCATAATTTGTCTTAAGTGTGGGGTCAAACCGCTAATGAACCACTAGGTTATCACATCATCCGGTAGATTAGCGTGTGCCGGAGGCAGTTGTCTTAAGTGAGTTCTAAACAATGTTGCATATTCCTGAACAGTCTGGTGCGACTTCTGTCGATTGTTCTGCAAATAGTCGAAGATTTTGGTAGGATTTTTCTTCAACCGGAACCTCTGTAAAAACGCGTCTCTCACATCATCATAGTTAGCAAAATGGTTGATATCATACTCTGTTAGCCACCTCGCTGCTTCATTGACCAATGTAGCCTGAAATGCGATGGCCTTGTATGCCGGGTCAGGTGGGTGATTTAATACTGCATAACTGATCTCAAACGTGCGCACATGTGCATCAGGATCGTCCCCTGGAAATCCACCAAACTTTGTATAAGTCACCCCTGTTGGAACCGATCAAGGTGGGATGATTGGATGTGGCTGTTGCTGTTGTTGCTGTTGTTGTTGCTGTTGTTGCTGCTGTTGTTATTGCTATTGTCCACTCATGGTGCTATTTTTGGTATTGTTATTGTTCCCTGAGTTATGAGGAGGTGTCTCTTGTCCTTTGGAATCTGTATTATCAGACTGCTCACCTTTCGGCTCGAAAATGGCGTTGAATCTCTTACTTATTTCCAAATCAAATAGTCTGTCCTCAGCTTTAGTATCAAGAGTAGGCAAGCTTGCCCCGAACAGTGGTGAACGTAACAAGGATCCACCAGGTAGTATTGCAGTATCACCGAAAACCTTCAGACTCCCACGAAATGGTACCGAACTTTCACCGGAAGTTATTGGACTTTCACCGCACACCGTTGTCTTTTCATCGGAAATGGTCTCACTTGGCAACACAACTTTGTCACCGAAAATAGTTGAATCCTGACCAGATAACGTTAGATGCACTATGCACTGTGTCTCTGTACACCCAAAAATCACTGCACCTTCTTCAGAATGAACCGGAATCACACCGGAATCTACCGGAATCTCATCATGTATCACTGAACTGGCACCGGAATCATTGCTAACTGGCTCCGATCCTTCGACAACTGGGCTTAAATGGCCTGTAGTTCTACCACCTGGGGGTGTCCCTAATAGATTTGGAACTGCCCAGGGATGCTGGTCTCTTCTATACTTCGGATAAGACTCGTCGAACCGAGTAACCGGCATATATCACCTCTGCACCGCTTGCCTTACGCACTGCTCTAACTTTACTGAGTATTCTCAATCTATTGCCATCTTCCCACAGACGGCGCCAGTGTTAAAAGGGATTTTTTCAATAGATCCGCTTTTAATCTCTTTTCGACTTCTTGGGGATGGTAGGGGTCTGACAATGCAGAGGCCCTTTATCTGATTTTCTCAACTAACTATCAAATTAAGCAGTACGCTACTATCTAGTATAACTTCTTTTACACCGTATTACTGTTCCCGTTTTGGTTATTCTTTACACAGTCTTTAACGCATAAATCAATGATCACCGTCGCTTAAATTGATTAACGTCAACATAACATTACTGTGTTATTGGAAATTAATGTAATTCAACAAAGACAGTACTCAGAATATCTGAAATCTGCACTACGGCGTCTCCACAAGATCGCAAATCGCCCAGACAGACAGTCTGGCGATCCCGTCTCTTCTCGCATCGGAGAACCCCGTAACGTCTCTTCATTAATGAATAAAAAGGGTTACATCACCTCGCTACGACCTTTCGGTATGTGTGGTATATGAAAATATATTATTACATTATGCCAATCTGGCGGCCTAACACTTATAAAAACCAAAAAACCCCCCAACCATAGAAATGTGGGATTCAATCCTACAAAATTTTTGTAGGCTTGAATCCTGCATCTTTGTGGCTAGTTTTGTTTTTTGCTTTTATAAGGCGAAGGAAGGATTGAATGGTCAAAAATTGACCATACTCAATTGGGATAACATCAAAAGTACATGTATAAACCCTAACTACTTTATATGTAGACCCTAAGCACTTATGGAAGATAATGTGCGAAGAAAAACATAAAGTTAACTTCTTTTTTCAAAAATTAGTACAAGATAAATAGGAGAGAGAGTCATATATATATATATATATATATAGAAAGAGAGAGAGAGAGAGAGAGAGAGAGAGAGAGAGAGAGAGAGAGAGAGAGAACAATTAGACAATATAGGTTAAGACAAAACATCCCATTCATCATTGAAGTACATTGAAAAATATGCTTTCTAAAAACTACAAATTACAAAGGTCATGGGTTATTTCCTCTTATTCTTCTAGCTAGCTGAAGATCTTTGGGTTGTATGGTTACTCTCTTGGCATGGATAGCATATAGGTTAGAATCTTCAAGCATGGAGATGAGGTAGGCCTCTGCTCCCTCTTGAAGGGCCTCAAGTACTATCCCCTGTATTTGTAGACCTCCACAATAGCTTTGTAGTTCTTCGTTTACCACTCTTGCAAGCGCTCTTTGTGGTATGACAAGCTCAAATGATTTTTGATAGTTTCATATCTCTGTAAATACTCTGCAGTTTCTTTGTTGTCTTTGTGGAGCTCTTGCATTGGGAGGAATGTTAGGTTTTCATTGAGGTCTACATTGTGGTTGGTTATTCTTTTTTCTCCAATGTAGACGATGTGAATGTCCAATTTCATCTTCCACATTTTGTTGATGTGTCGACTTTGGTCCCTTTCCTCCTCTATTGGTCTTTAGCCTTGTCCCTATGGAAGTGTCTTGCCTCCATTTGTTCTATGGCTTGTTGTAATGTGCATCTTATTCCATGGTGGTTGAGTACAACTTTCTTCATTAGTTGATGGTTCTAGATCAAAATCACTTTTCGATATAACCCTTCTCCTCAGCACCTATTTGGGTCTTGCCTTTATGGGTGTCTTCTCTCGTGGATCATCATCACACTTTGAATCCGAACTTCCTTGAGAGAAATCCTTTTGTTGATTTGTCACTTCATGTTCTTGCAATGGATTTCTTCTAGACAATGTTCCATCATGTGAGAGATGCATAGAAGTGGTGTAGGAACCACTTCGAGGTCTCAGGTGGGGTTGCAACCATGGTGGGCATTGAGTTCCTTGAACATGGCTAGGATAGACCATGCAATCTTTCCTTGCAATTTTCTTTGTGCATGCCATTCTCTCAAGTTGTAAAAGTATGAAATGGATTGAGTTCTCTCTATTTATAGAGTTTATTTTAAAACTGTATGTTCACACTAAAATGGACAAAACCAGTTTAGAAACATATAGAATATAATAATACAAAGACTAACAAATTGAAACCAAGATTATATTAATCCTATGATTTACCACATAATGGAATATAATGAATCCACTTTACTTCCAAGTTGAACCCTCCTATAGTCTTTTAGCATGCCACTAAGCATGATGAAGAGGTCCTAATGATGACTTCCATTTCTTACTAGCAATGTTGTGTTGCATCCTTCTCGCAACTTTTTCCAAATGTGACTGCCTAGCTCATTCCACAAAAAAAATTTCTTGAGAATGTAGTGTTATAAAACCAATTAAACATCTCCTTCATATACTTTGATTACATTGTACCACCACCATATCGCGTGTTTTTGAAGTACACACCTCTAACTTTGTAGTGTGACTTCTCCATTCCTTGGGTACTGAAAATCTCTAATGGAAGCGATTAATGATACATGAATCCAATCAGATAAATGACACAGAGAAACAAAGCTACCAAACCTACGATGGCCCATATCGATGCGTGAAAAATGCTCGTAAATAAAATATGCTAAACATTGTTAAGTACATTGGAAAAAAGTAAGTTCAATGAACATTTTAAAAGATTGAATAGACTTACAATGTAGTGTGCTATATTGCGCTCTCCCCAAGTTTGAATGAAACACTTCGTGAACTCCACTAATGTCTCTTGAAACAATTGACATTGGACATCTCTAGAGCTAGTAAGACCCATTAAGCCTACCAACTTATCTAAGCATGACCAAAGCTTCTTTCTCTTATTACAAAGATCAACTTGAGAATCATTGTCTATTGTGATCATGCATAGGTCTTTCCATAGCTCATAATGTTCATTATTTTGAGTGCTAGTACCTCTTTTAAAAAAGTTTCTTGCCTTACTCCCTATCATTGACACTTGTTGTAAACTATCTTGAGATTCCCCAAATTTTTTACCAAGTAGGGTTACATTTCCACCATTACAACCAATTGAATTAAGGAATTTCTCCAATTTTTTTCTAGCTTGTATAGATTTATCAACTAGCATCATGGCAAACACATATTCTATATGGAGCTTCAATAGTTTATCGAAAATTCTCATGAAGGCATGCAAGGTACAAAAGTGAACATTAACTAAAGGAAATCGAATAATGTGATTCCATCCTTGTTTGACATGTCACAATTAGGTGTACCTAGCATGGAACACCTCATTAAAGGTATATCCTATTTAGTAGATGGAGATGCATCTGTGTCATCATCTAAATCATGATAAACCTAACATGCATTTGATAGTCTTTGAGTCTCCACCCAAGTGCCACTTTAACTCAAAATCACTTTGGCCCTCTACATTGATTTTTGCACCATGAACTTGAGAAGTTATCACCTCTGTGACCCATGGGATCCCACTAAAAATCCATGAAATAACATCATTAGATTCTTAGGTACTTGAATATCACCTAACCACCATATATCTTTCTCGGATTGAACACTATATGTAAAGTGATGGGTAGAGTTTCCACTTTCATCAATAATGGCATGGGCCATAACTTCATTCATGAGTGTCACACTAAGTCTCTCCATATGTCATCCATTTATGATTTGACATTCATCTAGCTTTAATATAAACTTGAGTTTGGAACCACAATATATGTCAAATAATAAAAATTATATTAATAAAAATACCATGAATGTCATTATCATAGAAATGGAGATACCTTGAATTGTAGATTTGTGAAATTTAACCATTTCCCTTTGACATGTCTCCTAATTGAAAAATATGCTATTGTACTTTGTGTAGATGAATCCCTTTCTAGATGAAGTTTTCAACTCTTTCTTCCATGTAGAAAAATGATAAATGGATGTAGGCATAACATTTTCTATATGCAATTAATGGCCAAGAGTATTAGCTACATCATCATCGGTTATATTCTCCTTCAGAGATACCTTGTAAAGACATGGGAAAATACTTTGCAATATACCTTTGTTTTGTAGTGCCTACTTCAAAAGATTATACAATGCATTGTATGCTCTAGTACTAACACCTTCTTCATCACATACCACTTGTACCTCCCTAGGAGTAATAATATCTTTTAAGTTGCCTGCAAAATCTTTAACTACTTGGGTTTTGATGTGATTTCCTATTGGTGACTCCAAAATCCTAAGCACATGCTTGTTGCTCAAACAAGAATTTAGAAACTTAAATTGATCCTTGTGTACCTAAATACTGACTTAGGGACTTGTGGAGAAAGAGACCATACCTCGATCCCCCTCAAGTACATATAGTGGGGAATCACGCTTTAATTATCAATCCAAGGAGTATCAAAAGCTAGCCGAGTGTATGAAGACATGCATTCAAATGATGGTCAATGCAAATGAACTCTCACAAAGTTTAAACAAGCATAAATCTATTCCAAAAAAGTTTTAGAGATCGGTTATGGTGTCGCAACACTTGGAGCAGTAGTCAACAGTAAATCGAGCTTTTCTCTAAGCTCCGAACTCCGAATATAGTAAATAGTGGGTTGCTTTTGAAGCTCTCGAGAAGACACATCCAATCGTGGTTTTTTCACTCGATTTTGATGCTTTTGCTTCAAGTTATGAGCAAAATATTGAGTCCCGGGATTGATCTTCCTACACTTCAACACTTCCTACACTTTTACACACCTTACCAACAGTAAACAAGCACTTTCATGGATAGACAATACTTCCAAGCACTCTTTCCAAGCATCACACATTCATGCAAGCTCACAAGGAAGAAGATACTGAGAGGAGAAGACACAAATTCGAAAATTAGTGCTCTTGATTCTCACAATGGCAAAAAGTCTCTACAAAGAGTCACAAGTTGACTTATATACATGTGCCCTAAAAATGGTCCTTTCACACAACATACCGTAGTGCATTTACATCCGAACATATATTACAAAATGGTTATAATACAAAAATAATGTGTCCAAATTGGAAAAATTTTGGGGCCCATCTTTTTCTCTGCCTCTTTGCTCTTCTTAGCTCTGCAACACTCTCCCCCTCCTTGTCTCTATCATTCCTTGATAGGCTTCGCTTCTTGTCTATAGCTCTTTTATTTCTTTCCACCGCTCATAACCCGTGGAGATGAACGACAATTAATTTGTAGTCTAGTTTTCCAATCGCTCCTTTAAATTTGGGTTGCCGTGTTAAATCGGGCTGCCACACATGCAACCACTGGAAGGTATGAAGGTGTGGATCTTCAGCCTTTGATCTGGACCTTCCGAAGATCAAGAGGTTGAAGCACCTTCCTGGGGCTCTAGATCTACCTGATATCTTCTTGCACTTCTTCATGCATACTTGTTGGCCTTGATCTGCCCTTGCTTCTTACGTGCCTTCCCCTGTTGTATGCCCCTGCGGGGCTCTGTGCAGAGATGGGTGTTGTGTGCCCCTGCGGGGCTTCCTGTAGAGATATGTCTTCAGATATAATACCTTTAGTGAAGCTTCTTTCTTGGTCTTCTTCTTCTTTTCTTTTTGCTGGACTCTCCTTCAACACTGCCCCCTCCTGAACTCTGTCGTCCCCGATAGGCTTTGGAATGCGATGGGAGTACATTTTGTAAACCTTTTGCTTTGTCTCATTCAACAGATTGGCTTCATGTATCAGGAGTTGCTTCCATTGTTCAGCTTTCACACCATCATGTGGTCATTGTCTGTGGTCTGCGAAGAAGCTCAATTCATATGCCACCATTCTAGCATTCAAATTAGTTGACATTTTTAAGAAAATCTCAGAGTCAATTTCAAAAAATCCGGTAAAAAATGCTTCCTCAAAGGTTTGCATGTATTGACTTGGCAAGAACATGAGCCTTGAATAATACACCATGATTGTTGGGTGGCTGGGCATAACAGATAGATCAAAAATAAGGATATCCGTGCCCTGGTTAATTCAAGTGAAATTCAAAAATGTATATGCTGTGTGTCTGAACACTTTCAAAACTGTAAGTATCATGCTGAAGATTTTATTAGTCATCTTGATAGTTAGATCGGGTATTGTCGCATATCGATGTAGCCAAAATTCAATGGTTTTCACCATGTAATCCTCAGTCGGCAAGTAATTGTGAGGTGGACTTGGAAGGAGAGGATAATTTAACCATTGTTTATTGAGCACACCACTCTTTTGCATATCCAAAAATTCACGTGCTTCACGGCGACATGGGGTTGGACAAAAGGAAGGATTTACCTGTAGTAAATATGGTGTTGCTTTCCAGTGCACCCGCAAAGTATGATTTTTCTCCAAAAATTTTCTTCTCCATAAAGGTTGTGCAGCTTCAAATTCTTCTTGAGTGTAATTGAATGTGTTTTCCTTGAAGTGCAACTGCTCATCAGGATCCTTTTGCGTGATCCTCTTTATATACTACCGTGTCTGCTATTTCAATAGCCCATACAGAATATCAAACGGCTTTATGATTTTATCCAAGTCTTTTCCTTTAATTTTTGCTTCCTTCATGACTTGGATGACTTCATTTTCAAAATTTTTTGTCAATCGGGACACCAATAGTGCCCGTTCCTTCTCTCCTATTTCTGCAGTATATGGCATGGGATGATCATCACATGGTTCCACCATCTTCTCTTTTACTGGAGAATGATAGATCGGGGGAGATAGAGGACATACCTCTACCTCGTCAGTAGGATTCTCTGGTTGTGGCTCTACTGGTGTCCGGATGTTTGCTTTTTGGTCTATTTGAGCTTCCAATTGTACAATACGTTCAGTCTTTGGTTTAACTTCATGAAGGGCGGTCTAGAGCTCATCTTTGGCCGCGAGAAGCTCATTGACGATTTCTGCTATTTGATCCGCATCTTCATTATAGATTACTAGGAGTTTCTCTTCAGCAGCTTTCAGTTGTTTCTTAAGCTCATTTATGTCATGTATACACCTTTGTTCCCATTCTTCTTTTAAGATTTGCTCTTGTTTCAATAGATTCTCATACTTTGCAATCTGGTCTTTCCATTCTTTTTGGTCGATTACTGTTGTCTCTTGTTTCTCTATTGGTTGGTCGTATAACAAGGCCTTCACCAGTTCTTTATTCTTGTTGCGTAAATTATCATTTTCCTCCATATATACTTTGAGCTGTGTTTCTAATAGACTGCTTCTAGTCTTCATTCTTTCTTTGTCCACTTCACTTGCTTCATATTGTCTTTGTAGCTCCATCAGTTGTTCCTGGAGCTTGTGATTCTGCTCCATTAGTGTAGTGCATTGTCCTTTGATTTCTATTACTTCTGTTTCTCTAACTGAAACCACTTGTTGAACTTGGATCAGCTGTGCAGACAACTGTTCACTCATCACTTGAAATTGATTCCTTTCTCGCATGGCCTTGTCATAATCTACGTCTATTTTCATCATTTGCTGCTGCGTATCCATGGCCGTTTGTATCATTTGTTTGACTATTGGTTTTAGTTGAGTAACGTCCTCATTTAACCATGTTGTTGGGATGCTAGGTTCTTCACCTATGGTAACATCTTTTCCTTGTGTCACATGTAATGTCGTGTCGTGGGGCTGCCTAATATGAAGTTGTATCTTTGGCTCAGCCTCCTTACCTTCTGTCTTACCTTGGGGCGTGTCATCAGGGATCTCAATCACAATTTGTTCCATATTTTGTTGTAAACACCTTTCTTTTTCCACGCTTGTTTGTATTTCTTCTTTTATGGGTGGCACCACATATTTATGTGTGATTGAAGCTTCCTTTATGCTGATTTGTGACTTTTCGTTCAATTGAATGAGGTGTGTTTGTTCAGTGGATGCTTCCTGGTTCTGTATACGTGATTGTTGGTTGTCGGGAGTGACTTCGACCTGGTTTATCTCTTTCCATTCCTCATTGTTTGTTTCTGTTCTTATGTCAATGTCCAAGGTGTCCTTCTCAGGACTAGATTCCTCATTAGAACTTGAATCCTCTAGTCCCAATTGTTTATACCTGGCAACTAGTTCTGGAGTGTGTTCCTTGTCCTTTTGTTGCTGCCCTTGTCTTGCCTGTCTATATTGATGTCCTTAGACATTGAGGTTCACTTGATCCCGCATGTACGTATGCGTTTCTTCTAGTGCCGCTGAGAGATCTCTTTTTGTGATGGGCGGTTGTGTCAGAGGGATCTCTGGTAGTGTATGTGCCTGCTTGGATTATGGTGTTTCTTGTGCTGCTTCATCTCTAGCATGCTTAGTCCCTCTCATTGGTTTCTTGGAACTTGTTCCCACTTCTTCTGTGGAGATAACTCTTTTCTTTTTCTTTGGAACGGTAACCGACTTCGCATATTTTGCCATTTCGATGGAGTTTGGCATCAAACGTAGACATTCTTTCATCTGGAGAGCCTCATATATTAGCAAATTCAATGCCAAAATTCCATTCAAAAACTTCTTCTGACTCCATTTCTTCTTAGCTTCGAATAAGTAGTCTTGAATATATGGAGTAAGATTGACTTGATTGCCAATTTGCCTCATCGCATGGGAGAGCAATTGAACTACAATTTTCTGAGGTTTTGTATATCTGTTCATGCTGGGAAAACAAAAATGCTGATGCACTAATCGAACTGATTCTTTTGTATCCGTCCTATAGATTTCCAGAAAGATTTTCTTTTTTGCATCATGACATTCATCTTTGACATTAGTGAGACTGTCCTGACTCCATCCAAAATCTTTGTTGATGACTTCATGCGTGAATCGAATTGTTTTCCATGCACCTGTTTTGTTGAGCACTTTAGCTTCCGGGATTGACGGCTTATCTGCTATGGCCTGGAGTGTGTTCATAACTTGTGTGCATCTCTGATAATCAGGTAAATATATCGGAAGTCGCAAAAATGCATCAAATTTCTGCTCTTTTCCAAACATCTGTGATGCATGGTAGTCCTTGTATTATGGTTTGGAAATCTTGTGACATGATTGGGAAGTAGTGATCCCTATCCATATTTTGATGGTGGCCAAGAAAAGAAGATCCGACACAGGTTGGTCTTCAAGGAACCAATGACCTCTTGCCTTAGAGATCGATTCCAAGGGAAGATGCAAGACCTCTTCCTCTTGCGTAGCCTTAGAATTTGAAGATGCCATCTGCACTCAATACATACTAGTAATCAATGTAAAGCTAGTATCATGAGTTATCCTTTACTTTTCCTTCATGAAATTGGCAACTCTCCGAGTGACGTGTGTCGTCCCTTTCCCGTGGGTGTGAGAAAGCTAGTACTTGGGATTTTTCTTCATACATATATATATTCTTTTCTCCTTTCTGAAAGAAAACAAAAGCATTAGTACCTAGCCGAAGCTTTTATTGTATTTCCTTGAGATTATTGTACAAGTGCTCTCCTATTCCCTAAGAGGGAAATGTGCTTCACTATCCAATAGAAGAAGAATTAGGTGCCAAATGCATGGCCTTGTAATGTGGCCCTATTATGCATGCTCGGGACTCTTGCAACTCAAAATGTGTGCAAATTGAATTATCTGGTCAATGTATGTAGATTGATCGGCATTTAGGTATCCATATCTATTTTAATTTCCGTGGTTGACTATATCGCCATCGTTTTTGGGGCGGGATGTAATTCTCAAGTCATAATTCCGCTTTGCCAGCTCTTCGAATCGTTGAATTGCTTTTGTTGTGTATTTCTATTTCTGACCATTCATGTAGTTACCAATTTCTTGATACTTCGTTTTCCTGTCATACTGATCCTTCTTGTTTGTTGATGTTTTGCCTTTGATTATCGTCATTGGTGCATATGATTTGGGGATCCATATCTACATTCTTGCCGGTTGGGCGGCAATACTTTCTTTGGTATCCATACTTTAGCAATTCTTTGTGGATCTTGGAGTCCAACTTGACTTGTGTTCTTGTAGTATTGTTGTTTCCTGTGTAGAATATAGCTCCGTTGATGATATGATGTCACCTGATCTTTTCTAATCCAAGCCTGTCTAGTGTGAGGAATGGGATGGATTCTAATGCGTGAAAGTTCGTGACAGTCTTGCTGACTAGTCCCTCTTGTGCTCGATTCCTCACAGGGGCTTTTATTGGAAACGATGCTAGCAGTGAGGTTCACTGGTTTAAGAGAGTGTGTGAGATTGAGATTAGGTGTATTCTCACATGAAGTACTTGATGGTGGGGTTTCCATAGTGGAGGTGAATGTACATTCATCATCATGCATGCGTGAGTGATCTCTCGGGCCTATACATTTGGCTTTGACAGATCGTTCTTCTAACACGCTGAATACCTCACGGTGCCCTATCTTGGACGATATGTAACCCAAGGCTAATTGGATAGTCACTTCATATTCATATATCCAATCTTGACCCAACACAAGTTCTTCTAATAAGTCTTGATCATGACACACTAAGAGTTTTTGTTGCATGGTGTTATTTCCGAGATGTAGTGACAAGGTAATCTCACCTATGCATTTAGTAACTTTTCCCCCTATTCCAATCAGCTGTGCTTTAGATGGGCGTAATTCTTCCTTGAGTTTCTGAGTCAACGAAGACTTGATAAAGCTAAAAGTTGCTCCTGTTTCAATGAGAGCATACACCAAGTGATATTCTTCTGTTCCAGCACCCAAATTCAAATAATTCAAATATGGTTGCTTTGTTTGATGTCCTAGGTTTTTAGATGCTCTAAAATTAGCTATTGGGACGAGTTCATCTCCTTATCGATATCTTTCATCTCTCTCTCTCTCATCCATTTCTTCCTTTTTCTTATTCGTTCTAGAGCTTCCTGTCTTGCTTCTTCTCGTATTCTTTCATCCTCTTCTCGCCTATTTTTAGCTGTTAGAAGTTGTGACATTATTTCCTTTGTAAAGGGATCTAAATTTTTTTTCTCGGCAACCACTTATATAGTTTGACAATACTTCTCCATCTAGGGTTGTTAAGATGATGCTCCGCTGGTAGATATACGATTGATTATCAAGGGCCCATATCCTCTTTTTTGTAGTTTTTTGCATGTTGCTTCAAAGTATAAACCAAGACCAAATCTCCTTCCTTCAGGTTTTTATCTTTAATATGAGCATCAAAATATGCCTTCTGTCGCCTTTTTGCAGCGTAGATACCTGTCACAACTTGTAATCTTGTTTCGTGTAACTTTTCTATTTGGTCCAATTGAGTTGATAAATCATGTCCAGTCCATTCCTAATTTGCAGCTACTCTGAGAGTAGGTACCAGGAAATCAATTGGCAAGATGGCATTCTGTACGTACACTAGGTTAAAGGGAGTAGTTCCTATGGCTGTTTTGTAGGCTACTCGGAATGCCCATAAAGCATGATGTAATTGCTTGTCCAAGTCGGATCTACCATTGTTAACAATCTTAGTGAGGACTGTGCATAAGATTTTGTTCAAACTTTTAGCCTATCCATTGGCTTGTGAGTGATAAGGGGCTGATTTCTTATGAATCACTAAGAATTCATTCATTAGGGCTTCTATCACTTCATTGACAAAGTGTGTGCCTCTGTCACTCACGATTTCAATAGGCAATCCAAACCTAGTGAATATGTTCTCAAAGAGAAACTTAGCCATAGTTCTTGCATCGTTCTTTTTGGTTGCTTTGGCCTCTACCCATTTGGTCAAATAATCCGTTGCTACTATTATGTACTCGACATGGGAACCTTTAGCTGGTGGGCTAATAGGTCCTACAAAATCTATACCCCATTTAGTGAATGCTCTGGCACTCATCATGGGCTTCAGTGGCATTTCATCTCTTCTAATAGGATACTTTGTTCGTTGACATGTATCGCATCTTTGGACGTAAGTGGCTGCATCATGATGTAGAGTTGGCCACCACATTCCTGCAAAGAGAATCATTTTTGCAGTTTTATCTGCAGAAAAATGTCCTCCTGCAGCTCCCTTATGAGCCATCTCTAAGACAGAAAGATACTCGTCTTCATGAATGCACATTCGTAGATAATTGTCTCTTCCTCTCTTGAAGGGCTGTTTTCCTATAAGAACATAATCCTAGCTTTGCTCTGAGAGGGCACGTTTTCTCGCTAAAGTAGCTCCTTCTGGGTACTCCTTGGTTTTCAAGAATTTTACCAGAGGCATACTCCACCTAGGTGCTACAGTAGAGTAACATAGGGTAGAGTTCTCTTCTGGTCTTCTTTCTTGACAAGTTGGGCAGGTAGATACATAGTTATGTGTATCCCTCTGCATGGTTGGCTAGTATATGCCCAATCTCTTCAGTGTTTGCCATGTTCCATTCGCATTTAGATGAGTTTTCCATTGGTTTACATGTGCTTTTTGAAGCCACATCTCTTGTTCCTCTTCCTCCATGCATCTCAAGAGTAACGCACTTGGATCTTGGTGGTATAAGCTTCCAGCAATGATGTGGAGATTTTTAGTCTTCCATAACTCCTGACTTTTGTTTGTAGTGATCCCTTCTTTAGGTCTGTATGTGAGGATAGGGATCAATTTTTTTGCCCATTGGGTTCATACCTCGAGATTGAAAAGATAAGTATCTGGTAGATCATCTGGTACTCCTGTGGGGGGGCTCTCCATGTGTCATTCTCGATAGGTGATCTGCTCTGATGTGTGTATTCTCCTTCTTGACTACTACTTCAAAATCAAATTCCATCAGCAATAGAAACCATCATACTAGTCGTCCTGTATTACAAGGCTTATTGACTAAGTACAATAGCGCATGATAATCGATGAAGAATTTTAATTTTTTTGCCAATAGGTAGTGTCAAAACTTCTTTATTGCATACACCATTCCTAAATCTTCTCACTCTGGAGTGGTATAATTGCACTTTTCTTGATTTAATTGTCTACTGGCATAGGCGATAGGGTGGTCTAACTTTCTTGTATCTGCTGGCTGTGCTAAGATGCATCCAATGGCAAACTTGGAAGCAACCACATGAATATGAAATGGTTTATTCCAATTAGGCACTCAGAGGATTGGTGCTGAACTCAAGCGACTCTTCAATTCATTGAAGGCCTTTTCACATTCTTCCGTCCAAATAAACTGAGACAATAATGCATAAAGAGGTCTAGAAATTATGGCATACATGTGGATAAATCTACAGTAATATCCGCAATGTCCCATAAATGCTTGCACTTCTTTAGTAGTCTTTGGCCTTGGAAAATCCAGAATTACTTTGATTTTGTCTTCATCCATGGAAATTCCATTTTTAGAGACGATGTGCCCTAATATCTTTCCTTGTTGAACCATGAAGACGCACTTTTCTGGATTAAGGCAAACTCTATATTGTCGACATTTGGCAAAAATCTTTCTTAGTTGTGGAATATGTTCCGATCGTATAGCTAAATAGGTGCATAAATCATCCACGTATACCTCCATGCTCTTCCTTAAGAATTCCTTGAACACATGGCACATCAACCTTTGAAAAGTGACTGGGGCATTGGTTAGACCAAAATAAATGCATACACTCCGCATTCAGTTGCAAAGGTTGTCTTATGTTGGTCCTCAGGAGCAATTGCTACCTGATTATACCCTGAAAAGCCATCCAAAAAACTATAGACTTCCTTTCCTGCAACCCTTTCCAAAAGATGATCGGTGATAGGTAATGGGTAACTATCCCGTATGGTGGCGGCATTTACTTTTTTCAAATTAATGCATACCCTTAACTTGCCATTCTTTTTCGGCACGACCACTAAAGGCCCTGATACCCATTCCGTGTGTTCGATCTCATAAATGAAGCCCGCGTCCAACAACTTATCTATCTCTTCCTTAATTTTTGTTGAGTAAACATCATTATATGTGTATGGTCTTTGTTTGGAAGGTTTGGCTTCTGATGTCATAGGGATTCTATGGGCACAAATAGAGGGATCTACCCCTTTTAAATGCTTATATGTCCAAGCAAAGACATCCCTATATTCTCCTATCAGTCGTATTAACTCTTATTCTTCCTCCATTGAGACATCTTGTCCTATAAAAGTGCATCGCTCTTCTCCTTTATCCAAAGCTACTACTATTTTCTTGGTCTATTCTTTGTTGTCATATGCTATTCCTGGTTGTGCTTCCCATTTTGGCATTTGGATAGCAATCTTCCTCTCTTCTACCTCATATTTCTTGAAGTGAGCAGGTATTTCGAATTTATCTTGAGGCCTGTTTTCTCCCTCTTCGTTTTCTTAATCTGGTTCAAATTCTTCCCTTTGTGTCGTTCCTTGATTTAACTCATTAGTTATGACACTTGCTCTTTGATTTTCACCTTCTATCTCAATTTGTTCGTGTTCAATTTTGATACTCTCATAATCTTCCTTCCATTATTTTTCGATTACTTCTCCTTCTTCGGTTTCTTGACGAACAACCACGTATAAACTTACATCATATCCTTCCTAATCAATGCATTCATTCATGGTTATTACTTCTTCATTTACACATACATCAAGAGTAGATAAAATCTCCATCCAACCATGAGGTTTGAATTCTTCATCTAGGAATATTTGGGGCATGTAAGTTGGATCTTGTATAGATCTAGCAACTCCCTGCCTTTGCTTCCATCCTTTCTTCCTTTCTTCTTCCTTTTAGTTGCCTGGCATATCCATAGATGAGTGTCTTCATTCATCCATGTTTGGTCACTCGAACCTAACTTGTGAATCGATTGATCGTCTTCCTCCTTATGAATCAGATTCCATTGTAGGGGGGAATGTCTTGATACGTGTATGTATGGTATTTATTCTGGTCGTGGTTCCTTAATGCTACAAGTATACAATGTCTTTTCCCCAGTCTTGCACTACCTATCATCTCATAATTACTAGCCTTGTCAAATTGACAGATTGCTAAGGTGTGCTCGAATTCAACTCCGCATGTAGTAAAAGTTACTTTTTCCAATAACCCTAGGGGTCGTTCAGTGTGTCCGTCTGCCATTTGAATCTTCATCCTGGTTGGTCTTAAAGCTGGTTTTCCCCATTTTTCCCAGATTTCTTTGGTAGCAATTCCTACTCCTGCTCCCGAATCTAAGATGGCTTTAGTGGTGTAACCTCTGTAAGTGATGGGGAGGCATGTGTTTCCTTCATCTCCCTCACTGAAATCTCCAACCTTGTCGACTGGGATTTTAATTGTGGTAACTCCATCCGGCATCTCATTTTCGTCTGACTTTGTCTCTAATTGACTAGTGAGCTTCTCCTTCAATTGCGGTTTTACTTTCAAGAGTTCTTCCAACGTTAGAGTACAAGGGTTTTTTACTTTTTTAAGATGTTGTATAATGTCTCAGGTTTGAATCGATGGGTTCTGCTCTTTTCTTCTCACTGAGGGAATGCAATATAATTCCGAGTTATGTTCGTATTCTCCCGTGTAGTTCGGCAAAGCCTTCACACTGTCTTCATCATTTTTGCTCTCATCCAGTTGTAATAATCCTTTTGAGTTTAATTCAGGTATTGATACTTCAAATTCACCTTCTGCTTCTAACTCCTCAAAGGGAGGTTCGATTCCTTTTGCTCTCTTCTATCTATCTTCCTGGACTCTTACCCACAAGTCTTTAGGCCATTCCCCATCGACTTCGGGGATAACGGATCCTTCTCTTTTATTCTCGCAATAATTTTCACCACAGGTCTCGTCTTCTTTTCCTTTCTTGGGGTCATTAGGGGTAACATGCTCTTGGAATTCTTTTTCGAGAATTCTTGAGTTGGGTAGTTGCTGAACAGGTTTTTCTAGGGTCTGTTGAGCCACTTCAATTAGTTTTCTACATATCTCCAATCTTTCCTTCTCCAAGTCACCTCTTGGATATTCCTTTTTATGTTGTTCAATGGTTGGTCCTGCTCTTATTCGTGCATGGTATGCCTGAATCCACATGGCTAAATCTTTTGGCATAGGGTTAGCTAGAACTGATCCGGTCTCTTGGTTTTTATACTTTTCTTTCTTTTTGTTTCCCTCAAGTTCTTGTTTTTCTTCCTGGACTTTTTCATTATTTTCGTTCTCCATCTTTTGTTGTAGTTTCTTTTCTTTCATCCCTTCTCTACGATTCTTCCATTTTTGGGTCCGTTTATTTTAATACTTTTCCCAGACTCTTCAGAGTCTGCAACTACTTGAGGAGTGGGTATGTTCAAGTCTTTGTTGGCGTGATCATTCTCTTTGATTCTTTCTGAGGTCTCTCTAGCTTTAGCTCTTGGTATTGCTTTCAATGGTACAGTGTACTCCTTATCACTCCCCGATGACTCTATCACTTCTATCACATTGATTTGCACATTTGAGTTAACTTTGTTGGGGTTCTTGTGGCAATCTCTAAAAATATGTTCTTTACCACACTCACTACAATATCCTTCCCAAATTTGCTGCGGTAGTGGTGGGTTGGGTAACGTACATTCTCTGATAAAATGATCTCCTCCGCATCTATAACATGGTCCTCTAGGTGCAGGTGGTCTATTCATTGGTCGGGAGGGTACAGGTGCTCTGGGAGCTGTGTACATTAATGACACATAGTCCTGCTCATATCCGTAAGAGTTATCAGGTCCTTCCATACCATAAGCATATGGCTCATAAGATTGTCCGTATTCAACTATAGTGCCCTCATATGCGGAATAATTTCCTTGACTATGGTCATAAGATGGTTCGTAAGCCTCGTTACTAGCCAATGGCGTGGCTGGGACTATTGCTTTCTCTAGGTTCTCTTCAGATTGAGCCATTTTTACTGGGACAACATTCTGAGGGTGTGGTGGTTGTTGTCCTAACACGGGTTGTGGTTGAGTGTACCCTTGGTAAGCATAAGGTCGTGGTGCTGGTGCCTATTGCTAATATGTGGGATATGTAAAGGCTTCTCCTCCTTTATCTCTCTGAGGGTATCCGTAAGGCCTCATGGGTGGTTGTACCGGTCTTGGTTGCCAATTGTAAAGACAGTTCTCTGTGGTGTGATTTGTGTACCTTTGTTCTATGCTACAATAATGCATAGGGCCCGGGGCAGGTGGTCTATTGTAAGCATAAGCAGGTGGTGGAACTATTTCCCCATTGCACAAGTGAGAAGGATGATCATCTCCACAGTGCACACATCTTCTAAGCATGGGTACTCTCATAGGATTGTTTGGGTAGTTCCTCTGCCCTTGAACGTCAGCTTTTTTGCCACTAATTCAGCTATTTCCTCTACATTGTTCCTAGGGTTTGACGTGTTGCTCGCGGTATCCTCACTTTTCACACTGCCTTGAGGTATTTTCAAATCTTCCACTAGATTGTCCTCTAGGTCCATACACTCTTTCATACACTCTTGCAAATTTTGGACTCTTTTCACATATAATAATGATCTCAATGATCCATTCACTAATCCTTCCAAAAACAATGAAACCATTTTGTTTTGAGTGGGTCTCTCTTCAATAGGGCTTGTTTAAAACTATGGATTAATGAGGATGAGTTGTTTTTGATTCCGAAATTGGTAAATTCTTCAATCAATTCTTGATAGACTTGTTCCATGTTTTGGAAGTTATTAGGGTCTAAGGGTCGAAACCAAGCTAAGGCCATGTCTATAAGGGTTAGGCCAAAGGATTCATATTGAATAAAAAAGTCTTCCACTTGTTCGGCTCTTATTACTTGCTTGAATTCGGCTATGTGGTTATATGGTTCACTAGAGCCATCATAGTGACTCCTCATGCACTTGGCTACCTGAATGGGCCTCAATCTTCTTCCAGGTTCAGGTGGTCTAGGCATTACAGGGAAGATTGGTCGTCCTATTGGTATACCTTGTCCTCTTCCTATAGGTGGTCTCTCATGGGCAGGAATTCTATTCCTCAGTTCTGCATGTGTAGGTGGTCGATAGTTCGGATTATTGCCAGGTGTAGCGAACTGCACATGGGGCCTAACTGGAATGTTGTTTGTTGTGTCTGTCTTGAATGCTGATAAGAATTATCTTGATAGGTTCCTTGGGGGTTTTGCAAAGTTGTGGCTTCATCCCTAGTTGGGAACACTGGGATGTTCTGATATTTCAACCCTGCTCTTTCTAATTCCGTTAAGGGCCAGTACCTTCTCTGATTCTTGTCCAGATACGTAATATGAGTGGGATTTTCAGGATCTTGCAATTCATAGATGATGGCTGGGTTGATGGCTTCTTCCCACAATGAAGACTGTGCTCTAAGTAGATGTTCCATTCCATTGACTAAATAAACATCCATTAGGGAATCATCTTGGGGGATTAGGTCTCCTCTCCAAACCCTAATTACAATGGACTTCCCTCTAGGGGTAGATACCTGTTCCTCATGTCCTTCTTCATTCAGATTGTGGGTATTGCCCTCTTCCCTTTGTTCATTGATGTTCTTAGGATGCTCTATGACCGCATACAGAATCTCTCTTTTATCCATATAGTATCCTCCTGCATACTTAACAGCAAGCCTAGGTACTATGTAAGCATCTGTAGCTTTCTTCAGACTAGCCACTGATCTGTTTAGCCCATCTAGGTAGATGGGTAAACCGTGTTGATTGGTGCTCACATACTCTAAAGATGTTCGATATTCACCCTCAATAATTGACATCATGCCACTTATTGGTACATAATTCTGCATGTCTTCTAAGGCCATAAGGGTTTCCTCCTTAGACTCACTCGAGGTTTCAGAGTAGTGTGAGTGAATACTTGGTTCGGCTACACTTCCCACGGAAGAGATTACACTTCTTCGGATCCCTAGGGTTCTTTCGGATCTTAGGTTCATTCACTTAAGAGCTCTACTTGAGTTTTGATATTTTCCAGCTACCAATGCTCCTTGCTAATTTTTAGAGTTGTAAGAATTATGTTATTGAGTTGAAATTTTCCCACTGAAATATCTAAGGATTTCCCTGCATGACACCTGACATTGGCTAAATTCATGACACAACACAAGACAAGTATCGTTCTCAGAACTCCACGACACTCGACATTCAACACTCAGATGAGTTCCACGATATTCGATATCTGTCATATATCGTGAAACAATGTCCATGATACTCGATACTTGACACAGAAGTGAGTCCACTGTAAGACAATAGTTACGCAATATAACACAGGAGCAATAGCAGAGAAGATAACAGATATAGGAGAATCTCAACAATTTTCTACTAGCAGCAAGTACAAAAATGATGGCGTTGTCCACCCGTGCGCTCTCAAGGTAGAGCTTAAATGGTGATCTAGACAACTCTAGATAGGGAGATACGAGGTAGAGGTATGCTGGCTCAACTCAATGTCTTAGGTAGTGCAGAAGTCATGTATATATAGGATCATGGGTGGCCTGCCATGGACGGCTATACATGGGCGGTAGAGCGTGGGCGGCCACCGCCCGCATAATTGCCATACACGGCTTAGACTGGTTGAACCGACCTAACAAATATAAATGATTTCTGACTCTGACAGGGAATATTCCATGGAATATTCCCTTTACCGTCGCGCCGGGGGCGCTGCCCCCGGACCCCCACCAGGGGGCCCGCTGGCCCCCTGGGACCCCCCAGCCAGGGGGCCCGCTGGCCCCCTTGGACCCCCCAGCCGGGGCTGCTCACCGCTGCCCCGGACCCCACAATTGGGGACCCTGGTAACTCCCTTTCCTTATAATATCTTACATGGTCCAATATGACCTTCATCCAACATTCAAGTTGGGATTCCCATCAATTGGGTAATGCACACTTGGCTTCTCCTCATAAAGGGGGCCTTACAAAATGTGCATACAATCATGAGGGGTAGACATTGATCATACTCTAACACCCCCCCTCAATGTTTACCGATGATAAATCAAGTAGGTCTCGGTCCTATGCCCATCTGTTGAAGATGCTTGTTGAGCTGCTCTCTTCCAAGTGCTTTAGTGAATATGTCAGCACAATTTGCCTCTGTTGGGCAATATTCTAGCTCCACAATTTCATCTTCAATTAGCTCACGAATGTAATGGTACTGTACTTCTATGTGCTTGGTGCGAGCATGAAATACTGGGTTCTTTGCAATAGCCATACAACTTTGATTATCACACTTGAGTACAATTGGCATATTTGATGGAAAGCCTATATCTGCAAGAATTCTCCTTAACCAGACTGCCTCACAAGAAGCAAAACAAGCTGCTTTGTACTCTGCTTCAGTGGAGGAGAGTGCGAGAGTTGGTTGCTTCCTACTTACCCAAGAAAATATTCCTGAACCAAGTGAGAAACAATATCCAGAAACTGATTTTCTAGAATCACAATCTCCAGCCCAATCTGAATCACAATATCCTTGGAGTGTATCACCTGTGGTATACAAAATACCAAAATCCAAGGTTCCTGCAATGTACCTTAGAATTCGCATTCCAGCATTCCAGTGACTCTCCTTAGGTTTGTTGGAAAACCTGCTTAACACTCCAACAGCATAGCAAATGTCTGGTCTAGTGTTGCACAGAAAAATAAGACTTCCAACAAGCTTCCTATACTTCTTAGCATCTACATCAGGCATGTTATCATCCATAGATAGCTTATGATTTACCTCCATAGGTGTGCTAGTTGGTTTGCAGTCCATCATTCCAAATGCCTTGAGAATTTCTTTGGAATATTTTTGTTGTGAGATGAAAATGCCATCCTTCCTTTGCCATACTTCAATTCCCAGACAAAAATGGAGTAGACCTAAGTCTGTCATTTCAAACTCAGTGCCCAAGCTGATCCGAGTTTGATTGATGAGTTCCTGATGATCTCCTGTAATGATCAAATCATCTACATATACAATGACAACAACTAGCTTGCTATCCCTTTTCGTTACATACAAGTTAGCATCAGAAGTACTTCTTTCAAAACCCATATTTTTGAAAAAATGATCAATTCGTTGGTACCAAGCCCGTGGAGCTTGCTTAAGTCCATACAAAGCTTTCTTCAACCTGCAAACTTTATTTTCTGAATTGGGCACCTCAAAACCTGGTGGTTGAGATACATATACCTCCTCCTTGAGGTGACCATTCAAAAATGCAGATTTGACATCCATCTGGAAAATAGGCCAAGACTTTTGTGCAGCTACTGCAAGTACCGTCCGAATAGTTGTCATGCGTGCTGTTGGTGCAAAAGTTTCTTGAACATCAAATCCTTCAATCTGTGAAAAACCCTGTGCAACTAATCGTGCCTTATACTTTTCTAATGTTCCATCAGCTTTATACTTAGCTTTCCAAATCCATTTAGTACCTATTACCTTCTTCTTTGGCGGCAAGTCGACTAGATCCCATGTATCATTTTTGAGTATACTATCATACTCAGACTGCATTGCCGCTCTCCAATCTGGATCATCAATGGCTTCTTCAATGGTGGTAGGTTCCTTTATCGAACCCATGATATCTGCCATTAGAGCCATGTTAACAATGTGTTCTGAGGCTCTTCTTTGCTCCTCTATTCTCTTTGATCTTCGTAATCCATCCGATGATGATTCTGGTGCATCTACATGTGGATTGTGATCATCAAAGAGCTGTTGTGATCATCTACAATTGGTTGGCTTTTTATTGAGGAAATTTCTCCATCAGATGTTTCCTCCTCCTCAACTTTAACCTGTCTTTTGATAGGCACAAGGTGAGATATTTCTCCGTTTGATGAGATAGTAGATTTACCTTTATCTTCTACTAAGTGTGGTCGTTCATCAAACACCACATCTCGGCTGACAAAAATCTTCCTTGCCTCAGGATCCCATAACCTGTATGCTTTAGACTCTTCACTATATCCTAGGAAGACACACATTTTGCTTTTTGAATCCAACTTTGATCTTGTTGAATCAGGAATATGTGCATAACAGAAACAACCAAAAATTCTGAAATGCAAAACTGAAGGCTTTTTACCAGAATATGCTTCTTGAGGAGTCATCCCCTTCAGAGCTTTTGTGTAGCTTCGATTGAGGATGTAGACTGCTGTATTGACTGCTTCTTCCCAGAATGAATCAGGCATGTCTTGAGCCTTTAACATACAACGAGCCATTTCAACTACTGTCCTGTTCCTGCGCTCAACAACGCCATTTTGTTGAGGTGTATGAGCTGTGGTAAGTTGCCTTTTCACACCATGCTCCTTACAGTAATTGTTGAATTCTGTTGACAAGAATTCACCTCCTCTATCTGTTCTAAATTTCTTCAGTTTCCTTCCTGATTCACTTTCTACATACTTATGCCACGCTTTAAATTTTTCAAAAGCATCAGCCTTCTCTCGAATGAAATAAACCCACATCTTTCTACTATAATCGTCGACTAACAGCAAGAAGTAGAAAGATCCTCCTAAAGCAGGTGTAGACATTTTACCGCAGAGATCAGCATGTACCAACTCTAGAGGAGCTTGAGATCGATTGCTGGTCTCTCTTGGAAATGCCTTTCGTTGTTGCTTGCCCATCATACAAGCTTCACAAGGTTCCTGCAACTCTGAAAATGCAGGCAAATGAGCAACCATCCCTGTTCGTTGCATCTCCTTCAAAACTGCAAATCCGAGATGCCCAAATCGTTGGTGCCATAACCTGCTTACATCTTTATCTTCTGTAGCAGTTAAAGCACTTAACTCATACAAGTTATCCCGTCGTGTGCCTTTACCTACAACATTACCTGATGAATCCATGATTTCTGCACCACTCTTATTGAAGTGAACTTCGAGTCCACGATCTGTTATTGCAGAAACTGACAACAAATTTCTTTTGAGTGTAGGTACATAGAGAACATCGGATAACTTTTTCTCAACACCTGGAGAAGTGATAAAAGAGATGGTTCCAGTTCCTTCAGCTGGACACTTGGAGTCGTTTCCCACCACTACATTGATGGATTCCCGTAGAGGCACTAGGGAACTATACCAATCCTTTTTACTAGTCATATGGCGAGAAGCTCCACTATCTAAAATCCATGGCTCATCAACACGAGCTTGAGCAGATGAACATACCTCTTCAATAGCTACCCAAAGTTCCAGCCCTGTGTTGTTTGCAGACTCTTTGTTCTTCCATGATGATTTTACAGTCCCATTCCGTTCATCAGCTTGCTTCTTTCTGCAATCCTTGATGGCATGGCCTTTCTTTTCACAATAGAAGCAACTTCCTGTGAACTTTTTCTTCTTTGGCTTCTTCTTTGATCCCTCTGAAGAGCCTTTACCTTTTGCATTTGCTGAGAATGCAGCATCAGTTGTACTTTGCCGATTCTTCAGCCACATCTCTTCTTCTAAAAGCATGGCACAAAACTCTTCAAATGTAAGAGGAGTTGGCCTTACCTGAGTGTTAAGGGCTGTTACTAATCCATCATACTTTGCTGGAAGAACACGTACAGATCTTCGAGCTAGCTCTTCTGGTGTTATAACAACACCAACTGCAGCCAATTGATCTTGAAGATGCTTTATCCGTTTGATAAAATCTTCAGCCTTTTCAGAATCAGAATGCTTTTCATTTGCCAACTGATTTTCTAAATTCTGTATCCTAGTGTGGTTCTTGGTCTCATATTGTCGAGCCAATATGCCCCAAGCCTCATGTGCTTTAGTAGTATGTTGAACTAAAGTAAGCACAGAATCACTTACACTAGTGACAATCGCACATAATGCATCAGCATTCCGCCTCTTCCAAGCTCGTAGAAGATCTGGATCTGGCTGAATCATCAATCTTGAATTTGCTGGATCTTCAACTGGTATAGGCTCTGGATCCAATCCCATCGGTCCCATGACAGTGTCAAGTAATTCATAGGAGTCCAAAATTGCAGAAATTTTGAACTTCCAGAGTGTATAGTTGGTTCCATCCAGCTTCCCTTCAGTGAATGCAGGTGGACGAATTCGAATAGGTGCAGCATTAACATTAGGTGAAGCACCAAGACTAGTGTTCGACGATGAAGCCATCATGTAATCACTCGAATAATCTACTGATATTCTAGTCTGCTAGTAGGCTAAAATAATGATACTTCTCAAGCTATTCGAACCTTATAGCTCTGATACCATGTAAGACAATAGTTACACAATATAACACAGGAGCAATAGCAGAGAAGATAACAGATATAGGAGAATCTCAACAATTTTCTACTAGCAGCAAGTACAAAAATGATGGCGTTGTCCACCCGTGCGCTCTCAAGGTAGAGCTTAAATGGTGATCTAGACAACTCTAGATAGGGAGATACGAGGTAGAGGTATGCTGGCTCAACTCAATGTCTTAGGTAGTGCAGAAGTCATGTATATATAGGATCATGGGTGGCCTGCCATGGACGGCTATACATGGGCGGTAGAGCGTGGGCGGCCACCGCCCGCGTAATTGCCATACACGGCTTAGACTGGTTGAACCGACCCTGGTAACTCCCTTTCCTTATAATATCTTACATGGTCCAATATGACCTTCATCCAACATTCAAGTTGGGATTCCCATCAATTGGGTAATGCACACTTGGCTTCTCCTCATAAAGGGGGCCTTACAAAATGTGCATACAATCATGAGGGGTAGACATTGATCATACTCTAACATCCACGACACTTGATATCCAACAAATGTCACCAGGCTAAGCCCTCGATACCCAATATTCATCAGATGTCATGAAGCCAAGTCCACGACACTCGATACTTGTTAGGTGTCGCAAGAACAACTTCACGATACCCGATATTCGTTAGATGTCATGAAGCCAAGTCCAGGACATTCAATACTTGTTAGGTGTCACGAGAAAAACTTCACGATACCTGATATTTGTCAGATGTCACGAAGCCAAGTCCACGACACTCGATACTTGTCAGGTGTCGCGAGCAAAACTTCACGATACCCGATATTCATCAGATGTCGCGAAGCCAAGTCCATGACACTCGATACTCGTCAGGTGTCGCAAGCAAAACTTCACGATACCCGATATTCGTCAGATGTCGCGAAGCCAAGTCCACGACACTCGATACTCGTCAGGTGTCGCGAGCAAAACTTCACGATACCCGATATTTGCCAGATGTCGCAAAGCCAAGTCCATGACACTTGATACTCGTCAGGTGTTGCGAGAAAAACTTCACAATACCCAATATTCAACGTGGATTGGTATTGCGACACTCAACCACAAGATATCCGACATCTAGATGTCGTGATACTCAACTGCGGGAGAACATGACACTTGACATTTTTCCAAATTCTAACAGTAATTTTGAGTCTCAACTTAATGTATGTGTTCCTAGAGCTTGTCTCCCTTCCTGCAAATACCTGAATCAAAGAAAAAACTCTCCTAGCCCCTGTAGAACACTTCATGACACTCATCGCAGGTCGTTTTCCCGTGTTACTTGACTTCAAAGGTTGTAAGGAGTAGAGTTTTAATGTGCTCACCTTGGAAGCTTAATCTCCAGCTCTTCTACACCCTCACTTGCTCCGCATGGCCCAAACTCTCTGATCTCTACTCGCGATATTCGATCTCTAGCACTCTCGATACTTGCACTTGTAGAAATGAAGTGAAAAGTTTGATTTTTTTTTATTTTTATACCTTTGGGAAATGCTTGACTCAAAAAGCTGAAAGAACTAACTTAAAAACTACCCTATCTTCCTAGCCTACTCACCTACTTCCTCCTTCTTACTCTAACTCACGTCTCTACTCACTTTCCTAAACTATCAACTCACTACACACACTCCAAGGGCGAGAAGTAGTAAGTGCGGGTGATAGTGACTTACCAAAGAAGAGATTTTCACAACTCCTCTACTCACTTCAATGCTACAAGCTATTCACCATCACACGAATGCCTCGGTTTGATTCGACATTTCCCGACAACGGCGTCAAAAACGTGTGTACCTAAGTACTGACTTAGAGACTTGTGGAGAAAGAGACTATACCTCGATCCCCCTCAAGTACATATAGTGGGGACTCACACTTTAATTATCAATCCAAGGAGTATCAAAACCTAGCCGAGTGTATGAAGACATGCATTCAAATGATGGTCAATGGAAATGAACTCTTAGAAAGTGCAAACAAGCATAAATCTATTCCAAACAAGTTTCAGAGATCGGTTATGGTGTCGTGACACTTGGAGCAGCAGTCAACAATAAATCGAGCTTTTCTCTCAGCTCCAAACTCCGAATGTAGGAAATAGGAGGTTCATTTCAAAGCTCTCGAGAAGACGCATCCAATCATGGTCTTTTCACTCGATTCTGATGCTTCTGCTTCAAGTTATGAGCAAAATACTGAGTCATGGGATTGATCTTCCTACACTTTAGCACTTCCTACACTTCGCACACACCTTACCAACAGTAAACAAGCACTTTCATGGATAGACAATGCTTCCAAGCACTCTTTCCAAGAATCATACATGCATGCAAGCTCACAAGGAAGAAGATACGGAGAGGAGAAGACACAAATTCGAAAATCAGTGCTCTTGATTCTCATTATGGAAAAAAGCCTCTACAAAGAGTCACAAGTTGACTTATATACATGTGCCCTAAAAATGGTCCTTTCACACAAGAGACAGGCACTTTATTGACTAAAATACTAATTTCTTACTAATTTACAAGGGTATTGATAGAAATCTATACGGGGATGCATCTAGAGGACTCCTCTAGTGCATTTACATCGGAAAATATATTACAAAATGGTTATAATACAAAAATAATGTGTCCAAATCGGAAAATTTTGGGGCCCATCTTTTTCTCTGCCTCTTTGCTTTTCTTAGCTCTGCAACAATCCTCTATTGTTAATGAAGCATTGGCATCTTCAACAAATGACTTGCACAATAAGAAAGTCAATCTAAAAGTCTTGTAACATAAATAAACAAGCGAAACATGAACCTAAGTGCATAAACACATTGCTTCCATGCTCCACCACTAGTTAAAAGAGCTTGAAAGGATGATAATGGTGGTTTCTTGTATCTCATACCAAGGGGACTCTCTTTTAGTTGTGTTAGATTGGCTTTTAACTTTGAATTATGCTCTCCTTTTCTTCTGCATCTTGTTGGAGTATATTATTGCACTCTTCTAGGGATTTGACATTAATTTATCAAGTGTGTATCTTCAAATGGTTGTGATGTCATTGTTGCATCCAATAATTTGCAATAGATGTTGAATGGCTAGACAATCACTTGCAATAGCCTAGCAATCCAGCTTCACCACTACCAAGGTATTGTCGAAACATGGAGATAGTATGGAATCTAGGATGAAAATTAGACATTGGATCTAAGGGATACACTGAACCATTGACCCAAAGATCAATATTATTCTCTCTAGTTGCATGTTATTCATTTTGAGAATCTTTGTCATTTCTATCTCTAGTGGTTGGTGCGAATTCTGCTGGAACACAAACATGTACACTCATTGAATAAGCACCGCGTGTTGGTGTTGGTGTCATGTTTGTAATACATGTGAGCACCATGATGTTGCAACACTTGAGCATTGAATAGAAATAAGTACAGAGATGGATGAAATGGCTTGTACAATAGTTGTATTGCCAGAAAAAAGTGTGTTTTGGTATGTGAATCGGTCAAAATGACCTTTTCCAGTGTTTAAGAGTGAAAATAAGTTTTTTTTCGAAAATTCATGTTTTGGGGCAACCAAAGTTACGAGTTTGATGATATGACACTTAACTTTTAGAGGAATTTTCAAAACTATGTTTTTTTTTTAAGTGTCTTTTATAAAAAAAGGACTAAAAAAAGCAACTTTTAACATATGAATAAAAGTATGGGCCACTTTGAATAAAGAATAGTTGAGAAAGAGACTTTTTTAGAAAAGCCATTTTTTTATTCATATAGATCGATGGATTTGATGAGATGGAAAGTGGCTTTTCTCTCTTGCTCTCTTTGTGTAGAAGAGAGAGATGATCCTAGCTCAGCCTAAAAAGAAGCCTACTTTAGCCTACTAGAAAGTGCTCTATTAAATGCACTTTATCCCCTTAACAGATTACTAGATTAAGTTCAATCCCAAAAAATTAGGAATCCTTATAAGGCCCATGCAGGGTTCATCTTTTCCCTTAATGCTAGTGACCAATCCTGGATGAATGAAGACACTCAACTATGGCTTTGCAAGGTAGCTAACGATTTAATGCATTTCTGGCGTGAACGTGGGATAAAACATTAGGGTACAATGCCATATACACCTCAAGAGAATAGAGTTGTTGAATGGAAGAACATGTCACTCATGGAGTTGGCGAGGTGTATGATCAAGAGTCAAGCTTTACCACATAGTTTCTAGCTTGAGGCTATTATGTGTGCAACATATGTACTTAATAGGTGTCCTACTAAAGCATTGCAGTCTATCACTCCATATGAGGCTTCGCATGGTCGTAAGCCATCTGTTGCTCACCTTCGTGTTTTTGGTTGTTTGGCATATGCATTAGTGTCTGAACAACAACATAGGAAATTGGATGATAAAGCAATGAAATGTATTTTTGTTGGGTGCAGTTCTCAAAGCAAAGGCTATCGTTTGTATCATCCATAGACTAAACACATTTTGATTAGCCATGATGTTGTATTTGTGGAAAATGTTATTCAGCCATTACTTTCATGTACTAAGGAGACATCTATTAGCTCCAAAGACATGTATGATACTTTATTGCCTCTTTTTATAGGTGGACAGTCTAGTGCTGGTCCTAATGAGGCAACTTCTCAACCTTTACAGGTTTCATGTGATGATGTAGATCATTCCATTTTCGATGCAGATTTACATGATACACTTCTTGATGAGAGAGCTGATATTGAGGAGGCAAAAACTATGCCATAATGGTTGGTGCTGTTAGGGGAGCACTAGATTATTGTTGATATATTTAGGTAGTGATGTGTGTGAACACACTAGGACCGTCGGGGTACTTTTTTCCCTCTTTAGGAGTTTTTTTTCCCCTAGCTTGTATATACGCCTATTGCCCTAATGGGCTACTTATCTTTGTACATTCTCTAGTAATACATTCAGTATTGTGTGTTGTGCTCCAAGCTTCTTCTTCTTCCCTGTGCTATTCGCGTGCTCCCGCAGACGTCTATCTCCAACAATTGGTATCAGAGCAGGCCGTCGCTTCATCTAGGGCACCATCAACACTCCTCCGTTTGCAGTCTCAGATTCACACGAAATTTGGTGAGCATACTCAGGGTGTTTCAGAGATCAAAACTGCTTTGCTTTGTGGTGCCGAAATCACGATCTGAGCTCATTTCGGCCTCCGAACGCAATATTGCAGTGCTTGTGCAGGTTATTTCTTCTTTTTGTACCAAAGGTATATACCAATTTCTGTTCGCCAGTATAAGCGTCTCAAAGTTTGCTAGAGGTCTAGCAGAATTCGTTGGGGCAATTCTGCTCAACTTTTGACATACAGTCAATTTTTCTGCATCAAGGTATTTTAGTCACTAGCCATGGCTGAAAGCAGTGATGTATTCCGTATGTTGGCTGTTGAGGATAAGTTGGATGGTACCAACTACCCATTATGGGCTTATATGATGCAACATGTATTGGTTGCAAAAGTATTGTGGAACATTGTGCAAGGTGTTGAAAGACGTCCTGTTACACCTTTGACTACAGGTACTACAAATCGAGATGCTAGAGCTGATGAAGATGGTGTCGAAGATGATATTCTGCAGATTCCTGTTCGTGCTACTGTTTCTACTGCACCTACTGTAGAGCAGATTCATTGGGATGGTAGAGATGCCCAAGCACATGCATTGATAGCTTTGTCTGTCAAACGTGCCATTATTCCTCATATTCGATCTTGTAGAACAACTAACGATTCTTGGAATACACTTACCACATTGTACCAAGCTAGGAATGAGGCTCGTGTTGCTTACCTCCGAAAACAATTGGAAAGTGAGCACATGAATGAAGGTGATTCTATGGACAGTTTCCTAACAAAGATCAAAGACTTGAAGGAACAGTTGATTTCTGTTGATGAAGTTATACCAGATAGCTCACCTGTGCAGACCGTTTTGAATGGTCTTCTTGATTCATATAAGAGTTTTGCTTCTACTCTTTGGTTGATGATCAAAGGCAATCCAAAAGCCTTGACATTTGAGGAGTTAATCTCTATTCTATTGCAGGAAGATCAGTCCAGGCAAAACAGGTCCATTATGCGAGTTGCAGATCAAGCTTTCCTGGCTAGTGAGAAGGGCAAAGGAAAATGGAGCTCTTCAACTAGTAAGCAGAAATCTGCTAATTCTGCATATTCTAAGAAGGAAGATAAAGATGAGAAGAAATCAAAAAAGCAAAAATTGTTTTGTAAGTACTGTAAAGGGAATGATCATATCATAAAGAACTGTCCAAAACTGGCTGCTAAAGAGGCAAAGAAGAAAGAGGCTGAAATGGTTGTTGCAGAGGCCTCTACACCAAAAACAGAGTCTGCAAATCTTGTGCAGGAAGAAGAATGGGTGTTTACTACTATCTGCAGTTTTGACCCATCTTCTCATGATCAATGCATGTCTGCAGTAGATTCAGATGTTTGGTACTTTGACAGTGGGGCGACCAAACATATTACCTCGCAGCGTAGTTTCTTCTCTTCACTCAAGCCTGCCCCTACAGGGAATACTGTTACATGCGCCAACAACTCCTCTTATCATGTTATGGGAGTTGGTAAGATCATTTTGACTACTGCTGATGGTAGTTCTTTCACTTTGTCAGATGCTTTATTTGTGCCAGGGATCAAGAAGAATCTGTTATCAATTTCTGCATTAGCCAAGATTGGCTTGGTTGTGAAATTTGTTGATGACAGATGTACAATTCATGATCTGTCAAATGGAGATGTTATTATTGCTTCTGGCATTTTATGTCGTGGGCTGTATAAGCTCATAGACTATGAAAGATCTGAAAATGATTTGGCATGTGCAGTAGATGATTCTCAGGCTATGTCAAATGCAAAGCTTTGGCATGCACACTTTGGTCATTTGAATTTTGCTAGTCTGTTACGCCTGCAGAAATCTGAAATGGTGTCCTCTTTGCCCAAACTTGAGGCACCTAGAAAACATGTTTGTGAAGGCTGTATTTTGGGCAAAATGCAGCGTTTCTCCTTTCCAAAAGATGGTTCAGTTCGGGCTACACAGAAATTGCAGCTTGTACATAGTGATGTCTGTGGTCCTATGCAGACACCCTCTTTTGGAAATTACCTTTACTTCGTGACTTTCATTGATGATTTTCCAGGCATGCATGGGTATATCCAAGTAAAGTCCGAAGTGTTCATGTGCTTTAAACAGTTTTTGGTTTTGGCTCAAAATCTGTCAGCATGTAAAATGGGCACCCTCCGTTCTGATCGAGGGTGGGAATATATGTCTTCTGATTTTAATGCATTTCTAACTGAACGTGGGATAAAACACCAGTGTACAGTGCCATATACACCTCAACAGAATGTAGTTGCTGAACGAAAGAACATGTCACTCATGGAGATGGCGAGGTCCATGGTCAAGAGTCTAGCTTTACCACATAGTTTCTGGCTTGAGGCTATCATGTGTGCAGCATATGTATTGAACATATGTCCCACTAAAGCGCTGCAATCTATCACTCCATATGAGGCTTGGCATAACCGCAAGCCATCTGTTGCTCATCTGCGTGTTTTTGGTTGTTTGGCATATGCACTAGTGCCTGAACAACATCGCAGAAAACTGGATGATAAGGCAGTAAAATGTATTTTTGTTGGGTATAGTTCTAAAAGTAAAGGCTATCGTCTGTATCATCCACAGACTAAATGCATTCTGGTTAGCCGTGATGTTTTCTTTGTAGAAGATGCTATTCAGCCATTGCTTTCATGTACTAAGGAGACATCTGTTAGCTCCAAAGACATGTATGATACTTTGATGCCTCTTTTTACAGGTGGACAGTCTAGTGCTGGTCCTAATGAGGCAACCTCTCAGCCTTTGCAGGTTTCATATAATGATGCAAATCCATTTCTGATGCAGATTTACATGATGCACTTGTTGATGAGAGAGCTGATATTGAGCAGGCAAAAACTATGCCAAAATGGCTGGTGCAGACTTTGCGTGACAGCAAATTAGATGCACCTTTGTCATATCATACTCGTTCAGGCTCTCATAGTGCCTCCTTTGCATCAGATTGCTTTGCTATGGCTGCGTCTAGTCTCTGTGATGAGAATGAGCCTGTTTCTTTTGATGAAGCACAGAATTCAAAAAATTGGATGGCTGCTATGCAATCTGAATATGATGCTATAATGAAGAACGGTACATGGTCTTTATGTGACTTGCCTCCTGGCAAGAAGGCCATTGGCACTAAGTGGGTATACAAGCTGAAGCGTAAACCTGATGGTACAATTGACAGGTATAAGGCTAGGCTTGTTGCAAAGGGTTATGCGCAGGAAAGAGGCATTGATTTTGATGAGACCTTTGCACATACATGCCGTATGACTACTGTTTGGAGCATTTGTGCACTGTCACCCCATCATGGTTGGAATGCACATTATTTGGAAATTAAAACAACATTTCTGGATGGTGACTTGCATGAAGAAGTGTATGTTTTTTAGCCCCGTCACTTTGTGCAGAAAGGGCATGAAAACTAGGTGTGCAGGTTAAAGAAGGCATTATATGGTTTAAAGAAAGCACCACGTGCTTGGTATGAGAAGATACATGCCTATGTGGTTGCACATGGTTTTGAGAACAATCCAACTGAAAGCACCTTATATGTTAAGCGTGCTAATGATGTGCTTCTGATCATTGTTGTCTATGTTGACGACATGCTGCTCACTGGTCCTATTGAGAAGCATATTGCTGATTTCAAGGCTGATTTGCATGCCTCATTTGAGATGTCTGATTTGGGGCATTTGCATCACTATTTGGGCGTTCAATTTATGCAAGTTGATGGTGGAATGGCTTTGTGTCAAACAAAATATATTGACACATTATTGCAACGTTTTGGCCTTGAAGACTGTAAGCCTATTGCCACTCCTATGGAGACAGGTTTACAATTGAGGCTTCATGATGCTGGAGATGCATTTGATGTTGTTCTCTATCAGCAGGCTGTTGGATGCTTGATTCACTTATGCATTACTCGGCCAGATATTCAGTTTGCTGTCTCACAGATGAGCAGGTTTATGCATTTCCCAAGAGTCACGCATTGGAAGGCGGTTAAGCGCATCTTTCGCTACTTGAGTGGTACTCGGCTACTTGGGTTGTTTTATCCCAAGGGGGGATCACTACCGCTAGATTTGCATGCTTTTTTTGACTCAGATTGGGCTGGTTGCTATGACACTCGTGTGTCCACCAGTGGTTTTTGCTTCATGCTTGGTAGCTCATGTATATCTTGGTTGAGCAAGAAGCAGCCTACTGTGGCCACTTCCAGTTGTGAGGCTGAGTATAGGGAAGCTTTCACAGCGACTGTTGAGTGTGTGTGGCTCAAACGCCTTATGGCTGATTTGGGTGTTGGCCAGTCTTCTGCCACCACCATCTTCACTGACAGTCAGAGCGCATTGGTAGTTGCGAGGAACCCTGTGTTCCATGCTTGCACTAAGCACATTGAGGTGCATTATCACTATGTCAGGGACATGTTCTCTACTACGGAGAAGTTTGAAGCTTTCCACAAAGCTTTGGGCTTACTTCCTTTTGTGGAGTGATTTCCACATAGCTTGGCACTTCCTTATACATGAGTGCCAACTCCTTGTTCACCGCATCACTCCAAGGGGGGATTTGTTGATATATTTAGGTAGTGATGTGTGTGAACACACTAGGACCGCCGGGGCACTTTTTTCCCTCTTTAGGAGTTTTTTTGCCCCTGGCTTGTATATATGCCTACTGCCCTAATGGGCTACTTATCTTTGTACATTCTCTAGTAATACATTCAGTATTGTGTGTTGTGCTCCAAGCTTCTTCTTCTTCCTTGTGCTGTTCGCGTGCTCCCGCAGACGTCTATCTCCAACAATTATGCTCTCTGACTACACTAGACAAGATTTTGGAAATATGCTTCTGATTACAAGAACACCCACATAGGGAAAATGATACAAGAATATGTGATTGATACAAGAGCTCCCACAACTCGGGACTGATAGGTATGAATAACTCGACTAGAGATGATACAAGAGATCCCACAACCTAGGATCGTAAGTATGAAACAAGATATCTCGATTACAAGAACTCCCTTCTAGGAGATGTAGATACAAGAAAGAACTCGATAAGATCTTGTACTATGTGATTACAAGAGGACAAGGCTAGATATCCAAGATACAAGACTAGAGAAATAGACAAGACTAGAACTTGAACAGGAACTTGAAAGTACTTACTTGGTGATCAGGACTCCTTGGGCTCCCAAGACTGGCATCGACAAGACTGAGAATGAGTGTGGCCAACCCTCGTTATATAGGTTTTCCAAGGGCAGTTACGATTTGATGATGTCATCAACTAGAAACAAGACCTCGAGGCTGTCAGAATTCAGCAAATAGACAGTCAATCTTGGGGTTTTGGCACGTTCCAGATGCAATGGAAGCATTAGTTTGTCCAAAATCTTAAGAAAAGATGAGATATAGGAAATTCACATGGAATCTAAGGCTTAAGATGGTTTTCTTTGTGTCCATGATATCACCTCCCCCTCAAACGACGAGTTGCACGAGGAGCGGCCATGTTCACTAGCTTGGGTTTCATTGGATTCTTCTTATGGAATTCTTGAGCCTTGATTTTTGCTCTCAAAAGATTTTTTGTAAGTTCCATAGTACGATCATTGGTCTCATATGCTTTCCAATGAATAAGGCATTCCAATCTTCCTCAAGAGATCCTTGAATCTAATACATGCACAACCTTGAATTCTTCATGATCCTCAATCCTGATAGGTGGTGAAGGATTTGGTCTCTCTTGAGCTTTCTTGAGTTCTTCATGTGATAGATCCTTTGAGCTTCTAGTGGAATGTTGTGGTGTTTCCAAGATCTTTGATGGAGAGCATTGAGTAAGCGCACCTCCTTGATTGAAAATGAACTCCTCCTTATCCTTTACCTTCTTGATATGTTCATAATATGTATACTCCATATCATTTCTAATGACTTTTTGGGCTTCAAAGATTCTTTATTCAAATTCTTGAGGAATAGATTCTTTATTATTCAAGACTTCCGACTCTTGGACTTGGCTTTCTTTTAACAACCGATTCTCACACTGAATTGCTTGATTGATAGCTTCATCTAAACTATTTGACTGAGATATAGAGGATAAACAACCCTTTATTTCATCTATGAGACCACTTTGAAATCGATTAACTAGATAGTCTTCTTGATATCTGGATCCTTGAAATACAATTTTGAAGTCTGATGCGAATTCTCCAACCGAGCGATCACCTTGTTGTAACCTCCGTTCAGAGTATCGAAGTTTTTTATATATATCATCTAGAGTAGACTCGATATTTCTAAGTATGGATATGGAGTCCATCATGCTTGGCATGGTCTTGATGTGGATGGTCTTGCCAAAATATGAGGGGAGCACTAGATTATGCTCTCTAACTACACTAGACAAGATTCCAGAAATATGCTTCTGATTACAAGGACACCCACGTAGGGAAAATGATACAAGAATATGTGATTGATATAAGACGTCCCAACAACCCGGGACTGATAGGTATGAATAACTCGACTAAAGATGATACATGAGATCCCACAACCCGAGATCATGAGTATGAAACAAGATATCTCGATTACAAGAACTCCCTTCTGGGAGATGAACTAGATACAAGAAAGAACTCGACAAGATCTTGTACTATGCAATTACAAGAGGACAAGGCTAGATATCCAAGATACAAGCCTAGACAAGACTAGAGCAATAGACAAGACTAGAACTTGAACAGGAACTTGAAAGTACTTACTTGGTGATCAAGACTTCTTGAGCTCCCAAGACTGGCATTGGCAAGATTGAGAATGAGTGTGGCCAACCCCTCCTTATATAAGTTTTTCAAGGTCGGTTACAATTTGATGATCTCATCAACTAAAAACAAGACCTCGAGGTTTCAGAATTCAGCAAATAGATAGTCGATCTTGGGGTTTTGGCACGTTCCGAACACAATGGAAACATTATTTTGTCCAAAATCTTAACAAAACATGAGATACATAAAATTCACATGGAATCTAAGGCTTAAGATGATTTTCTTTGTGTCCATGATAGGTGCATACTTTGTGTGACAATAAATTAGATGCACCTCTATCATATCATACTCATTTAGGCTCTCATAGTGCCTCTTTTACATCAAATTGCTATGCTATTGTTGCCTCTAGTCTCTATGATGAGAATGAGCCTATTTTGTTTGATGAAGCATAAAATTCTGAAAATTGGATGGCTCCTATGCAATCTGAATATGGTCACCTATCATGAGAAATGGTACCTGGTCTTTATGTGACTTGCCTTCTAGCAAGAAGGCCATTGGTACTAAGTAGGTATACAAGCTGAAGCGTAAGCCTTATGGAACCATTGACAAGTATAAGGTTAAGCTTGTTGCAAAGGGTTATGCTCAGGAAAGAGGCATTGATTTTGATGAGACCTTTGCTCCTACTTGCCGAATGACTAGTGTTCATAGCATCTGTGCACTCGTAGCTTGTCATGGTTGGAATGTACATCAGTTGGATATTAAAAATGCATTCTTGAATGGTGACTTGCATGGAGAAGTGTATGTTTTTCAGCCCCATAGCTTTGTGCAAAAAGGGCATGAAAACCAAGCGTGCAGGTTGAAAAAGGCAGTATATGGTTTGAAACAAGCACCACATGCTTGATATGAAAAAATACATGACTATTTGATTGCACATGGTTTTGTGAACAGTCCAACTGAGAGCACCTTATATGTTAAGCATGGTAATGATGTGCTTCTAATCATTGTTGTGTATGTTGATGACATGCTGCTGACTTGTCCTTGTGAGAAGCATAATGCTGATTTTAAGGCTGATCCGCATGCCTCATTTGAGATCTCTGATTTAGGGCATTTGCACCATTATTAGAAAATTCAATTTATGCAAGTTGATGACGGAATAGCTTTGTGTCAAATGAAATATATTGACATATTATTGTAGCATTTTGGCCTTGAAGATTGTAAACCTATTGCCACTCCTATGGAGATAGGTTTACGATTGAGTCTTCATGATGATGGAGATGCATTTGATGTTGTTCTGTATCAACAAGTAGTTGTATGCTTGATTTACTTATGCATTACTGGGCCACATATTCAGTTTGTTGTCTCACAGATGAGCAAGTTTATGCATTGCCCAAGTGTCAAGCATTGGAAGGCAGTTAAGTGCATCTTTTGCTACTTTAGTGGTACCTAGCTACTTGGATTGTTTTATCCCAAGGGGGGATCGCTATCGCCAGATTTACATGATTTTTTTGACTTTGATTAGGTTGGTTGCTATGACACTCGTGCATCCAGTAGTGATCTTTGCTTCATGTTTGGTAGCTCATGCATATCTTGGTTGAGCAAGAAGTAGCCTATTGTGGCCACTTCCAGTTGTGAGGCTGAGTATAGGGTAGCTTTCACAACGTTTATTGAGTGTGTGTGGCTCAGATGCCTTATGGATGATTTGGTTGTTGGTAAGTCTTCTTCCACCACCATCTCCACTGACAGTCAGAGCGCATTGGCAACTACGAGGAACCCTATATTCCATGCTCATACCAAGCACATTGAGGTGCACTATCATTATGTCAAGGAGAGATTCTTTGGTGAAGAGATTAGTTTGGCATATGTGCCCACACTCGAGAATAATGAAGACCTTTTCACAAAGGCTCTGCCTAGGGAGAAGTTTGAAGCTTTCTGCAAAGCTTTGGGCTTACTTCCTTTTGTGGATTGATTCCACATAGCTTGGCACTTCCTTATACATGAGTGCTAGGTCCTTGTTCATTGCATCACTCCCAGGGGGGATTTATTGATATATTTAGGCAGTGATGTGTGTGAACACATTAGGACCACCGATGTACTTTTTTCCCTCTTTAGAAGGTTTTTTTCTCCTAGCTTGTATATATGCCTATTGCCCTAATGGGTCACTTATCTTTGTACATTTTAGTGGTAATACATTCAATATTATGTGTTGTGCTTCAAGCTTCTTCTTCTTCTTCCTTGTGCTGTTTGCATGCTTCTTGAGACCTCAAACTCCAATAATTCAATGAGTTAAAATGAAGATTGAGCTCAACACCAATATTGAAAGTGTCAAACTAGAACAAACCATTCCATATATATGTGGATGCATCTAATTTTTCCATTGGATGCATCTTAGCACAACCAGTGGATGAAGGAAAGCTAGATCATCCAATAGCCTATGCCAGTAGACAACTTGACCAAGCAGAATGCAGTTACACTATGACTGAAGGAGAGGGTCTAAGAATGGTCTATGTGGTAAAGAAATTTAAGCATTACCTCCTCGCCAGCAAGTTCGGATTCTTTATTGATCATCAAGATTTATTGTACTTGGTCAATAAACCCTCTAATACTGGAAGGCTAGTCAGATGGTTCCTACTACTAATGGAATTTTTTTTTGAGGTAATATTCAAGAAGGGGAATAGTCATGTAAGAGCTGATGATTTGTCGAAGATGGAACATAGAACCACTAACTAGAGTAGCAGATGAGCTAGCCGACACTCATTTACTCAACCTAGAAGTATGTCCAAAGTGGGCTGAGAAATTGATACCTATACTCACACATGGACCAAACCATAGGATCAATTTGATCGGAGGCAAGGAACTTTGGAAAACAAGAAACCTCCACATTGTGGCAGGTAGTCTGCACTTTAAAGATTCTAAATGGAATAACTGCTAAGATGTGTCAAGGATGAGGAGAGAAGTGGTTTGATCAAACAAGCCCACCAAAAAAAATGGAGAACACATAAAGGAGTTGGCGGAACCATGTAGGAGTTAAAAAGACAAGGAGTGTATTGGCCAAAACATGTAGAAAGATGTGCATGAATATGTAACACGTTGTCACCTATGTCAAGAAACTACACTTGAGGAACATTCATGCTTGTGTTATTCGACTATGGTTCTTGAGTGGAGTAATCCACTTGTAGATTTTTTTAAATCACAAACTTATCCAGAAGGAGCTAGTCTAGCAAGAAAAATAGCCCTAGAAGAACAAAGTAGAGACTATGTAATCATGGGTAAACAACTATTTAAATGAGGAAAAGACAATCAACTATGACTATGTGTGCACGAAAGAGAATACTTGCCCATATTAGAAATGGCCCAAGCTGGAGCAGCTGGAGTAGCTGACAATACTGCTAAAGTGATTGTCTTTGTAGGCTTATGGTGGCCAACACTACATATGGATGCCAAAAATTATGTACAAAGTTCTGACCTATGCCAATGAACCAAGCACCTAATATGATGAGATGGCATGCCTTTGAGACCAATGGTTGGTGCAAGAGCTTTCTCTAAATGGAAAATAGAATTCATTGGACCCATTAATCCTCCAACAAGAATATCGCATATAGATTACATCATAGTAGCCTTAGACTAGTTAACTAAGTGGGTAGAATCTAAGGCCACTAAGAAGAATGACATCCAAACCACTATAAAGTTCCTATTTGAAAACATCTTCACTAGATTAGGACTACCTATAGATATTGTAAATGATATAGATATGCACTTCATTAACAAAGTCATTGAGTCACTCACGAATGAATTTCTAGTGATTCATAAAAACATCAGTACCCTGTCATCCACAAGCTAATGGACAAGTGGAGAGTTCAAATAAAGTGTTATGCATGGTTCTTACCAAGAAAGTAAATAATGGAAGATTTGAATGGGATAAACAATACTTCCAAACTATATAAGTGGCTGCAGAGTGAAAAAATATATGGAACTCCTAACAAAAAAAATGTTGAATAGAATTTTAGGAGTGTAGAATAGGAAAAAAGAAGAAGAGAGAATAAGAGAAGAAGAAAGACTAGAAGCCCTATAGAGAATAAGAAAATGTGAGGAATGGATCAGAGAATGTGATGAAAGATACATATAACATGAATAACCCATTCTCATGGTGAATTATCACACCATCAACATCAAAACCCTAGGGAATATACCAAAACAACCTCATCTAAACCTAGGGATTGGAAAGGAAGAATATCATTTGGTTGACTCTTTAATTGATACAAGAGAGCTCTGAGTAGTGTACGTGCTTCTTTAATTGAAAAACTAGAGATGCCACTATCAAACATTGGTTTACTGAGACCACTCTGCTAGCAGTGGGTGTGGATGACCACAATTTCTTGTAACATTACTTTGTAATGGGAAAGGGATTTTTATGGAGATCTCAATAGTTTCCAAATATTGTAAATTCCAAAGTATGGTTCAATGGTGTGGATGTTATGAAGAAGAACGGAGTAGTTCATTACGATACACTATGTTATAGAGAGAAGTGGAGTTTGGAAGAAGTGGATACGGAGCGATATATCTTGAAAAGTCTGTCAGATGATGCTCTGTACGATTGCTATGTAATCATGCTGTTATTCCAGAATGATGTATATGTAATCTTACTAATCAAATGAGTACTTCCTATTTCCAAATACATTTACCTCTGAAGCTCTCTTTGTGTATGAAGTATTTGGATAATATGAAGTGTTACGGTTTTTGAAGTCTATGTAGTATAGTCTATAAAAGGAACATAAATGCACGTTTATGAGTGCAATCTGTATTCATAAATCCCCGTTCCTGTACCCATTCTCGTGTCATCTGGTAACTGCTAGCTTTGGAGCAGGCAGCCATAGCTTGATATCATAAAACACTTAAGGAGGGAGCCTGATGTGGTACTCACCATCACCCACATTTGGAACTCAACAGCAATGCAACAGGTCCAGCATGGCATTCAATGGATTATAAGCAAGCTTTGAATATACCGGACATGGCCCAAGTAGAATCTTTTAGCTTAGTAAGTGCTCCATGTATCCATCATCTCTGGGTTCCATGTTACTAAAAACTGGTGTGACTGTGAGTGGTTGTAGCATGTGGTCATCTTGATCTTCAATAGAAGGTTTTAGTTCAGCCAAATTCCTCGGGTATCCGTTCATAGCCACACTTTAAGCTTTCACAAAAGCTCGTTTTATTATCTTGTGACAGTTTTCAAATAGATAACAACATGGCTACTACCAAAAAAATTCTCATAAACCAGCTTGTAGTCAACAGAGCAGCACTCCGAAGGATGGATGATGATACAGTATTATGAGCAGCATCTTGGATTTCTTTGATCTTCACTTCCATGTGACCCTGAGAGCAGGTGTGTTTGCAGACCCTAATCTGAAGAGTATGAGTTGGTCATGACATTTCCTTTGATGTTGTTGCAATAGCCAAACACACCACAACCAAGAGATGCATTTGCTTCCAAACGAAGTGTACGAGGAAGCTGAACAGGAGCTACAACCCTACTTAGCGATCATCCCCACTCTAGATATATCATTGAACCCTCAGCCTTCATGACAGTAGTTTCTCACGGCATGAGCAGGTGGTCAGAGAAGGCCAGAGAAAACATTAGAACCATGGTCATATCAAGCACAAAACTATTTTAGAGTAAGGAAATTACACCAATCATCGAACACCCAAGACCAGTTTGTGTAGTAATGTTGCTAGTAGATCTGTTGCTGCATCGTTTGTTGCGCCCTGCCCATCTGTCAGTAAACGCGCTTGATGTAGTTTTCCTATTGCAGACATCTCCAGCCACCCTTTGCAAGAGCAGCACATACCTCACATGTCTTTTGAAAATTCTCCTTTCTCCATGCCTTCTCCTTGTTGCCAATAGCCTCTGAGTAAGGATGAGCTTGGCTAGCAGAAGAATTTCTTTGCACTCCAGCATGATCATCAAGGTTTGAAGGACTTGTTCCTGTGTCAACTTGGAGTTGCAGCATCATTATCAATTCCATGAGCCACCTCCAGCCAATACTTGTGCTGTTTTGCTCGATCTTACAGTGGCTGAGAACTTAAGATTCTTATTGGACCCTCAGAATCATTTTGGCAGCAACACCCTTGTGGAAGCTTTCCAACAAAAACTTTAGTGCCTTGATGCACTCATAATTAGCTTCCACAAATACAGGAGCAGCAATAATATTGGATATGCATCACCAACAAAAATATAACACCAGCCTCAAAATGAATTGCAGCAATGTTTTCAGACCCCATGTGGCAACATAAGGCCTCTCCATCCATTACAACCCCATATGTTCCCCTTGTCAACTCTTCCAAGACATTGGCTGTTTTTGATGGAGCTAGTTTTCCTACTACATTTTTGTATCTTTTCAACTCCAGAAGCACAGCATTTACCTTTCAGCTGCTCATCCAATCCAAACATCTTTATTGTAATCATGTTGTATGATCTCAGAACTTTTCTAGATTCATCATGTCCTGATCTAGTGCTTCCTCTTCCTATGAAAGCTTCTCCAAGGTAGGCAGATGCCATTCTACCTGCACATGATCCATGCTCTCACACTTTTGGACATGTAGCTGCATCAGCATATATATAATTTCTAGAATGATGTCATCCTTGCTAATATCTGCAATGGACTAGGGGTCACAGAAAGATGCATCACATTCTCCAGTGCTACACCGTGAGTCTCCAAGAAGTGCTGCCTTCATGAAGAGTGCTGGGAGCAGGTCTCCTCCCAATCCAACTACGGACATCTGTAGATGAAGCTCAAAGTTCCTATTTTTCTTCAAAGCCTTTGTTCTTAGACTCATACGATCTGGAGCATGCTTCAACCTTTAGATACCTGCAGCCAAGATTATTTTCATACCATGTAAAAAATGTAACCATGCCAGCCCTAGACATGCAATCATATGGCTGGTGCTTTCATCAGAGCTCAGCTTCGAAAAAATGTCAGACTCTACACACAATTTTTTCAACTCTTTTTGTCATAGAAACAGGGTTTTCTCCTTGGAAGTCCTCGGTTCTGAAGCTCGTCAGCTTCTCAAAAGTAGTCCCTGCCGTTTGTATTCCATCTTGTAGCTCGTCAACTTTTTTGGTTATGCATCAGCACAATCCCTCAGTATATCCTCAATCAACTGCCGAACTTCAGCAGTTAGCTTCTGGCGAGTCCAAGAGTGACATCTGAGCATCTACTTGTGCTCCTTGGAGATTATTTTCAAAGGTTCTAAAGTTTGAAGCACCTGCAACCTTCGAGTTGGCTTATCCTCAAGACCACGGAGCCAAGCATGTCTCACACCTTGATCATTTCTAAGAGCATGTTTTAGTGCTGCACTTCTTGCAGCATGCCCGTGTCTGCATGCCATAATATTGGCAACCAACAGTAGTTTGATTTTTCCTGACTTCAATGAAGACGCCATCAAGATGTATAGGGACGACAAACCTTGAGCATGAGGGAGAGATTGGTCCCAGGTCCGCATAGTTCAGTCTCACCCCAAAATGACTCAAAATTTTCAGAGAGAACTGGGCATAGCAACAAGATTTGAGGGTTTTCGGGAGCCTCAGAGCTCGTTCTGGTGCCACGGTAAGAGGGCATAGTCACCATGGTGAGAGTAGGAAAGGGGGAAACTTGCAATACACCTTTCTAGCAAAGCGTTGTGACTTGAATTTGTTAATAGTCGGATATGAGAGAGTGTCCCGCCATCAATCTTGGTGTCCAAACATTGGTGTACACCACGGGCCAGAATTCCCGAGTCCTATCCAAGAAGCGGATGCCAAAATACCTCTGTGCACAGCAGCATTCTGACCAAGAAGGATCAGGGGGAGACAAGCTCGACCCAAATGAGGGGAGCTCAAAACTCACCCCCCGCATCAGGTAAGAACAGAGGGGGCTCGAACGAGCTCATCCCCCTGTGCAAAACACATGAAAGGTGAGTAAGTGGACACCATGGGAGATAGGAACTGCCAAGTTGACGCCCATCATGCCTGCCAGAGGCCTGTGCCCCTTCGAGTCCCCCATGTTTGGGAAGTGAATCCTGATGGAATGGAGTGCCAATCAGGACAATTAGACCTGCGGGCACTACACTTGAAACTCGGCAGAGAGAGGAGAAGGGGGAGCTCGCAAGGAGCTCACCCCCGCAGACAGGAGACAGAGCTTTTGCCACAATACCTCCAACACCCAAAGATAGAGAGAGAAAGGGATCGAAGGCGTTACACTTGACTCAGAGACCTAAATTTTTTCTCTCTTTTTTTTGGATTTTTTTTTTTTTTTGAAAGTGAAACGAGGGAGGGATCAGAAAGAGTACATCCCACCACTCTTTCCAAGGCAAACACTCACAGAGAGATGACAGAGGTGGATGGTGATGCCAAAGGTGGATGTGAAGTGGAGGTGTAAATGTGAGAGAGCAGGAGAGATGAGGGAGTTAAGGGTTGTTCTTGTGTAGTAAACAAACATGAACAAAACTAACCTACAAAAACATGGAAAAGGGGAGCAATTGGTCCAATGGAAGGGTGAAAAATGCCATGCCCACACATATGTCCTACGTAAATAAGCAAAAAAATTGCAAATCAATATCTTACCACATGCTCTTGAGCACTCCAAGTGATGAAAGGCCGTTCTCCCCGGCAACGGCGCCAAATTTGTTGTTGTAGTATGCCCTTGGGAGCCAAGACCCACACCACCTTACATGGAAGCAAGAAGGAAGGCCCAAGAAAGACTCTCCTTTCATCCACCCCATCCTCCATCATGTTCAAGCCATTGGCCATCAGCCCGCAGCTATGCCACATGCTTGAAAATATGGAGCAATGGGAGTCAAGGATCCTAGTCACATATGTAAAATACACTCTACTTACACACAAAGGAAAATGCTAGCATGCACACACACCTCACTCTCACACTCTCCAAGACTAAATACATATATGCACAAAGCCTTAAGAGAAAGGAGAGTTCTTCCATTGAATGGATTTTACATGAGAGCACGACCAAAAGCCCCCTTTTACAAGAAATAAGCCTCTATTTATAGGCTAGACACATTCCCCCATGTGCTCTTTTTGACTAGTCAAAAAGGAGCACATGCCTAACTAACATATCTCAAAAAGATCTTGGGAAATATTCTTTCTAACAACCATATCTCCAAGAATACGTGCGTGGGGATTTTTCTACATATCTACCAAAAATGTGAGTATTTACAATGTTTCAAAAGCCTTACTTTTGGAGAAATATCAAAAAGTGTCTAAGAGGGAGTTCTCATGTGAAACTCTAGGTATATTCAAAAAAAGGGGTTCCTATGCAAAGAAAGGGGTTCCTATGCAAATAAAGGGGTTCCTATGCACAAATAAAGATGTGTGCATGCCCTATACTCAACAACCAGCCATAGAGATAGTGGGGGACTTGGTATCTTGGACATTGGGTGCATGGCTAACAAACTGGTAGCCAAATGGATGATTAAGGCTTGGTGCAATGGGGAGGCCTCGTGGGCCAAGTTGATCTTCAGAAACAAGAATGAGTTGGCTCTCATGGGTTTCCCAAATTGGAAGAATCTTGACATCTTGACCTTGTTGTTTTCCCCGATCCCCGTCTTCCCGAAAGGCTCTAATCTCGTGTGCTCCCTATGGAAGAGTTGGAATAAAGTCAAAAGCTTCACAAGAATAAGTGAAGACCAGAAGTGGGCTGCCGGTATCAGACAAAACGACTCTATCTGGTTTCCGATCCATGGCATCCGGAGTGTGGAATCTTGGAACATTCAAAATGCCAAGAAGTTATGGAACAAAGGCTTCAAAAAATGGAAACATCTCTGGAAACAAGACACCAACCGCTGGATCAACTTCGAGGATATTGACCCTTGCATCAACATTTTGCATGAAGAATGGAACACTTTGCAAAGCAGATGTCTCGCCTGGGACCGACACAAAGTTCACCTTCTCACAATGGGAATAGCCTATCAAAAATCCCGAACATCAAAGAAACGATCGACTATCAGGTTAACCTCAACAAGAAGTGGTGCCTGTCATGGACACGGCTTCGGTGGGACATGAAGTTCATGGCTATCTCGCACCCCCTCATAGAAATCAAAAAGTCTGTCATCTTATGGCAAACTCTTCATCATGGAATCTGGACCAACCTTAAGGCTAGCAAATTTTGTGGGATCCCTCCCTGGTGCAAATGCTGCTACCGGTCTGCCGAAGATGTTTCACACATCTTCTTTACCTGCCCCAACTCCAACAGACTCTGGCAGACGGTTGGAAAGAGAATTAGACTTCAAAAACGTCTCCGTTGGCAGCAAGCCCTACTTGGAGAAGCGATCGGCTGCTCCGCGACTCTCTGAAACGCCATCAGAGGGGAGGCCCTATGGAAAATCTGGCGGGAAAGATATGCTTTCAACTTCGATGACTCCCCCAAATCGTGGTCAATTGAGAAATTGTTGTTCCTCCTTGGCAAAAGGATTGTTAACTGTAAGAAATCCCCCCCCTTCAGGCATCATCAAGTACTCCTTTTGATCAATAACAAGCTTAAACCCAAGTGGGCCTCACATGAGGGTGATGAGAGGGTGATTAATCTTCTTTGTAATGTCATCTAAGCTCTATAAAAGCTTCCCCTGCTTTGTGAGATTTGGGGGGTCCCGTGGGCACTAGTCCCCTTCTCTTGTACTTTTCTTTATTTAATTCAAGTCCGGGAGAGTAGGCTAATGCCGAACTTCCTTTATATTAAAAAAATTAACGCTTCTCTTCATTTGACTTGAGACTTTGTATACTCAAAGTAAGCTCTATAGGATTTGCAATAAGCCCTCGCTCACTCCAAAAACATTCTAGGGTGTTAGATAAATATCCCCTCCAAGATGTTGGAGTTTGAGGTCTTCAAAAGAATGCAAACAGCATAAAGAAGAAGAAGAAGCTTGGAGCACAACACACAATACTGAATGTATTATGACTAGAATGTATAAAGATAAGTGACCCGTTAGGGTTATAGGCATATATAAAATCCGGGGAAAAAAACCTCCTAAAAAGGCAAAAAGTTACCCCAGCAGTCCTAGTATGTTCACATATATCACTACCTAAATATATCAACAAATACCCCCTAGGAGTGATGCGGTGAACAAGGAGTTGGCACTCATATATAAGGAAGTTCCAAGTCTTGTGGGATGTCTCTCTTGTACGATCCCCTTGTTCCTGCAATTTCCAACGTCACTCTTCATCTTCTTCAGACTTCCGTCTTCTTTCTTCTTCAACATGGCACTGTTTCTCCTCTTCTTCTTCTTGTCTCTTCCGTCCTACCTCTTCCTCTCTTTGTGCTGCCTCTTCCTCTCTTCGTGTTGCCTCTTCCTCTCAGCTTCTTCCTCCGCAGCCTTCCCCTTAGCTTCTTTCCTCCACTTCTTGCCATCGGAACTGGTCTTCCTTGTCTGTGTCTGTAGTGTTTAGATATTATGAGTTCCCTTCTACTGGCTTTTGCTCTGCAGCCCTCTTTTTTAGGATTTGAAGGCAAACCTTCACTGTGCATATTGTGTATTCTCGAGGTAAGAATACTGGACTTTCAGTAAATAATAAAGTAAATATGACTTGAACTTTGGAGTCCAGCACTGTGTTAACGATCCTATCGGACCTCCGAAACAATCTTCATACCTCATTCTTTAACTTCTTGAAAATGATTTCGGCCCAATTCACCTGTCGATTCCTTCATCAATGCAAACAACTCATGGGATACTTCGTAGTGTTTTGCTTGTAGATTTGTAATCATTGTCATTAAAAACAATCCCAACTTAATTGGATTATCATCAAAAAGCTATGCAAATGTGTATTCATCGGAGCATGGTTTTCCCAATAACCTACAGATTTCTGTTGCGTCCACAGACTCTGTGCTAGCTGTAATTCCCATGCCAGCTACATGTAGTCGTTCTATGATTAAGGGTGGTGACAGCTGAAAAGTATCCTACCCTATCCGCAGGCTCATCTCTTGCATGTTAAGGTGATTACCATCAGTTTTTCGTGCTATCTCCTTGGCGATATCTTTCGTCTATGGATGAGGATGAATGCTTCTCCAATCAAGCAATGTGCACTGCAGTAAGCCTATGCACTCGAACCATTCCTTCTATTCTTGTGAGAGCATCTCTGGTATGTTCAGCAAATGGCAATCAGAAAAAGTGACCGCCATATCTACACTGCTGCATCTTCGGCTGACTGTTGTAGACTGTCGTTAATCTATTCGCTCTACTCATCTTGCTTGCTCTCCTCGGTGCAACTTAGTCAAATAAGTCAAATTTGACATAGTCCTCAGCCTTTTATGGCCTGCATTCCTATGTTGAGAGCACCATGCCTGCATCATTATTATCCTAAATGGTATCTTAACTCCAGTGATTCTATACTCATCACGACTCTCAAAATAAGAATTGCACAACCAGATTCAAAACATTAAGATTGCCGTCATTGTTGATTACATGTACGATTTGCATGCATAGTAGTTACTCCGTTGATTATTGCCAACTATTGCATGATCATGTATTTTTTTATTTTCAAAAAGATCTTATATATATATATATATATATATATATATATATATATATATATATATATATATATATATATACACGCACACACACACACAAACATATATATATATATATATTCCTGATATGAATTTACCCTCGGGAAGTCTGATAGGGAAGCAATTTAGACCCATTGATGACCATTGATAATAGTTCGCTTGCCAATGTGGCCAACCGGAAGGAACCCGGTCTACAAAGCTTGTGAATTCGGAATGGACCGATCCACCACAATTTGAGTCTCCCCATGTTCCTCTTCATCTTGGAGTAGAAGTACAACACTATCCCCAGGTTGAAAAGTTTTCGTTTGTAGATTCTAGTCATGCCATTTCTTCTGACGATTTTGTACCTCTTAATAGTAATAAAAACTATGATATCGATGCTCATCCAATTGTCTCAATTGATCCATGTGATAAGCAAATGAGTCATCCGGAATTAATCGCTTCTAGACTGCAATTCGGAGACTTTGTACTGCAAACTGGAATGGAAGAATCACCTCTTGTCCGTAGAGCAATTTGAAAGGAGTGCTGCCACAAAAACTTTATAGGAAGTTCTACATGCACAGAGCACAATGGCAAGAATAATTTCCCACTGATTTGTAGAGTCTTGCAACATCTTCTGTAGCATATGGAGAAGGACCTTGTTGGTGCTTTCCACTAATCCATTTGCTCGTGGGTAATAGAGAGAACTAAATTTGTGCTTAACATGAAACTCACATGTTAGTTTTGAAATTAATTGATTCAAGAAATGAGTTCCCCTATCTCACACTAATTGCAACGAAAGGCTGTACTGAGGAAAGATTTCGTTCTGGAGTTTCTTAGCTACTGCACGTGTTGTAGCTTGTTTGATCGCCTAGGCTTCCGCCCATCGGGTGTAGTAATCGGTGCAAGTTACAATATACAGGGCTTCCATTCTCGTTGTTGGTGATTTGATTGGACCAATAAAGTCCAGGCCCCACTTTTGAAAGGGTTGCAATGGCAAGATTGGCTACAGTGGGAAACACTGACTATCTTGAGGTTCACCAGTTCATTGATATGGGTCACAATTCCGCACTGCACATTGAATGTCCACGTACATTGTTGGCGACCACAAGCTGGCCTGTTGGATTTTTTCGGACTGTGATCAGATGACCGAAGTGATCACTAGTATTGCCACCATGAGCTTTGGATATAACTGCAACTACCTCATGGGATGGTACACATCGTAACCAAATTCTTGTTGGATCTTTGTGGTATAACTATCCCATAATGGTCGTAAAGCGGTGACTACAAAGTCCCAATTTCTTTCTAGTTGTTGATCGCAAATAAGATGGAGCGATCCCATTCTCCAAGAAGCTCAACATCTCTTCATACCAAGTTGGTGAAGCCTGAGGAGCATTCTCGATCTCCACCACTGTAAACATCTCTACATTCGAAAGAGTATCGTCAATATCTTGTGGGGGTCTGAAGGCTGTTTTAGGTATATCTTCTTCTACCATTCAAACTTGATTGTATACACTAAAACCATCAAGGAAAGAACACATTTTGCAGCGTGCTACCTCATCTAGCATACTATCTAAAAATGACAATGGAAAAGGGTCTGGTATTGTCGCTGCATTCAATTTTCTGTAATCCATGCAAATCCGCAACTGCTTGTCCTTCTTAGGTACGATGATGATTGGAGAGACCAATTCTAGATTTTCTATGAGCACAATATAGCCAACTATTATTAACCTATCTAGCTCATACTTCACCTGCTCCACAAAGTTTGGATTCATTCTACATCTCTACTGCATGACAGGGATAGCGTCTGGTTTAAGCAGAATTCAGTGATGATATAAGTTGGGATCAAGGCCCTTGATATCAGCATATGTCCACGCAAACATAGCTTTGTACTATTTCAAAAGAGCAATTAGTGCCATCCTGAATTCTGAAGCAAGCTCCGAACAAATTCGGACAGGCTTTGGGTCTTCCGCACTTTTGAGGTTCACAACTTCTAATGAATCCTCTTCAACACTAATTTTTTCCAATTCCATGGGATCTTTCATTACTGTATCCGCAATATCATCTTCTTCTAGTTCCATGGGTTCTATGAAAACCATGGCTGCCATGCTATCACAGTGTGGATTGATAACTGAATTTACATCCACAACTCCGAAGGATAAGAGATCTATATTGGCTTCGAGAAATTGTCACTCTTCGTCTTCCTCTAATCCATCTAGCATGTGAGGAGGTTCTGCTAGTATAGGTTTATGCTCTGGAAGATAGTATTGTTCCTCTTCTAATGGGAATGAAAATTTAGCATGGTCTTTTCTGAAAAATGATAGTCTTCTCATCCCAATTCTGTCGGACCTTAGCGTTCCTTAGCCAGGGTCGTCCCAACAATAAATTATAATCTAGATTGTGCCCCTTAAGTTCCAGTACTACAAATGTAATATTAAACATCACCTAAAAAATTCTGATGAGGATGACTTTAATCAGCCCCACCGGTTGCACTCACAACTAGTCTGCCATCTGGATGAAAAATGGGGCTCGCTCAATACTATTCCAACCCATCTGTTTGCATGTCATTGTCAAAGCGATGTTAATACTTGATCCGCTATCAACCAGAACCTTGGGGATGGCTCTATATTTTTTCTAGACCATAATTGTTGGAACTACGTAGTCCACTATTCTATCCGGAACATCCTTTACCATAGAAATCGAAGGTTCCGGACTCATGGACGACAAATATCTTTCGTGTAAATGCTTTAAAAATTTATTCCGAAAGGCCGAAACGAGTTCCACCAAGTCTGCTAAGGATAATTTAATATATGAATCTTGCAATAACTCACAAGAAGTACCATCCTACGATGCTTTGGGATCACGATCACTCTGTTTTCGATCTGATCTGGACCTTTGGTTCTGAACTCTAATGGCAATCTCTTGATCATTAGGCAATGATTGTTGAACTTGCGGAATCGCAGATTTGATTGGATGTCCGAAATTCATCTTTTCTTTTCCTAATTCATTAACCTCCTAAGTGGGTATAAAAGTTTTTTTACCAATTTTACCATGTCGCTCTTTACTGTAAGGTTCCACTGGATCTAGCTTAGGATCTACATAATATAGTGGGTACTCCTAGGTCCACTATACTACTTTTCTTAATCTTTGCTTCTGCTCTACTGGTATCGGATGATCTGATATCTGTCCACTCTAATATTCACACCATGATTGAGTGACCTGTGATGTTGAGGGTTCCAAATACTCTAAGGTCACCACATTAGCCATAGGTGCCTTAAGCTTAGCCTCTTGTTTTCGTTGTTCATATTCTTTGGCTTTTTCACATTCCCATCTTCTATGTCCATATTGTAAACAAAATTGACATTGTACCAGTCATTCCCTGAATTGCTTGGGCCAGTGGGTACTCCTAGGTCCACTATACTACTTTTTTTAATCTTTGCTTCTTCTCTACTGGTATCGGATGATCTCATATCTGTCCACTCTAATATTCACACCGTGATTGAGTGACCTGTGATGTTGAGGGTTCCAAATACTCTAAGGTCACCACATTAGCCATAGGTGCCTTAAGCTTAGCCTCTTGTTTTCGTTGTTCATATTCTTTGGCTTCTTCACATTCCCATCTTCTATGTCCATATTGTAAACAAAATTGACATTGTACCAGTCATTCCCTGAATTGCTTGGGCCTGGCTGTCTAAACCTCCGATCTCTACCAAATTCTTGAAATTTTTGGTGGAACCCTCATTGTTGTTCCAAAAATTGTTGTGGACCTGAGTACTGCAATGGTCCAGATACTCTAACATCTTCGTTGTCTTGCCATTGTCCGAAGTGGATTGGTAGTTTATATCCCATGGGATTACCTTTCCATGAAGGAACATCTACTTGTGCAGAAGCCTTTAGCGTGTTCTTTGCATTAAACCTGCATTCTTCTATACTGTGATTACTCTTATTGCAAATTGCACAATATACCTGATCAAGGCATAATCCGTAGTGATGTGTCCTACATTCTGACATCGTAGGCAATACAACTTCTGTACTAGAGTAGAACCTTCCTTCGACACTGGGCTAATCTTCTCAGACCCCAAATTAGCTAGTTGTATTTTCTGGTCTACTTGTGTCATGAGGTCGATTATCTGATCTAAAGTTCTAGTTTGATCTAGTGTCTATATGTAGATCTTTTCTTTAATCACTGGTTGTAGTCCATCTACAAAAAAATCATGTAACATCCCTTTAGAAGAACACTTAGAAATTGCCACATCGTAGATCTGAAGTCTTAGGTGTATTGTTCTATTGTTCCTTTTTGCATCATATATTAGAGAGTAGCATACAATTCTGAAATGCTTTTGGCCATCCAGAAGTGCTCTAAGAAAGTTTATTTTAATGCATCATAAGCTAAGAAATGATATGGGGGGTACTCTATAAGCCACTTAACTGCATCTCCCGTCAAAGTTGCTTGGAACACTTGAGATTTATGGTCATCATCTATTAGCCCTCGATGATTGTAGACATATTGGTTTTCGAATGTGGGCACATGCACATCCGGATTTTCATCTGTTCTTCCGTAAAACTGCATGTAATTAATCTTGCGAGTGGATTTTGACATGCCATCATATCATCAAATTCTTCCCAAGAACTAAGTTGAGTAAAAGGAACTAGGGCTAATCCTAATTCCGGTGGGGGTTTGCTACTGTCGCTTTGGCCTAATTCCACATGGTATTCTTCTTCCTACTGGCACTATTGGTCGGTCCTACTGGATTCCCCTCGCCACGAAGCCTTAGCTAACTTTTCGTTCTTCCACTCGAAAATCCAATGCTGCAAGACTTTCGGAGATAGCACTCCATTTTTCACCCAGTACAGCAAGTCTTCTGAAATACTAAGTGCTTTGTCAATGCAAATATCTTCAAGGTGTATTGTTTCCAACGGCTGCTTAATAAATTCATCCAAATAGTCAAAATGATGATTCTGTTTGAGGTATTACTTCCCACTCCATAACGACATCAATCTATGCGGTGATTTGTTTCATCATCGACCCCATCCCATCGTGGTCACAAAATGTTTACAGAGTACTGTACTTCCATAAAAACATAGTATCATAGGTCCATCTGAACACTTTGAAGAAGTGAAAAATATTGCTCATCAGGCATTTACAACTCCTGATCAAGCCTTCAGAGATCTTCACCCTCCTGAAACGAAGTTTGCTGAAGCCGGAAAGTCCACAGAGTGGGGTAATGAAAGATGTTGTCTTGATATCCTTTTTGCTGGCTATTATTTGCAGGTTCTAGATCTGGCTCCTGAACCTTTATCAAAAAAGGAACCTATCTCTCTTCTATGTTAGCTGATGGAATGTTATGATGCTTAGCATGGGGGGGAGGGTTATAGTATATTTTGTTCTTCATGCTGGACTCACAGAAGCTAATGGGTGCTTCTTTGATGTCTTCTTAAAAGAAAAGTGACATGCTGCCTGAAGATAAATCTCATGCCGAGATTACTCAGACTTGATGTGCTTCTGCTCCCTTGGATGCTATAAAGCCTATTCTTCGAATATCTCTAAGCATGAAGGAAGTAATTTGCTCTTGGATATAGACAACATGCCATGTTTCAATTTTTTCTATGCCTGTATATGATGCAGCAAGTTATTAAGTGTTACAAAGGTGAGAGCTGCACCAACTCAGAGACATGGGATTGAACCTTCACCAACGATTCCACCATCTGCATAGAACTCATTTGCTCCATTGGTTCTTGAGTTTGTCACTAAAGTTCTGGTTGGAAAGCTTCCACATAAGGGTTGCTGCTAAACAAGTGTCCTAGGAGTCCCAGAAGAATCTTGGGCACTCAGCCACTGCAGCTCAGCCAATTCCTCTAGCAAATGGTACCAGCACAGGCTGGAGTGCAAGGACACTATGCAGATGGACCAGCTCCTTATTTTGGAGTTTTACTTGCTCTCATTTGTAATGTGCTCTTTATGATTAATGCACATCATTTACAGGACAAAGCATGAAGGAAGGTGGCTCCTGGGCTTCAGTACTTACTGTTAGTCTTCTGGTCAACATGTTGGAGGCTGCTCTTCATCAAGTTGCTGGGATCCAGGTTGCTCCCCATCCCTCTATTGGTGGCTTCAGAAGCACCAAACACCAGGATTGCTGACTGCTGGCCGGGAGGCTGCATGATATTTTCATGAGGACTGATGGGTTTCTACCTACAAATTCTATTAAACTAAGTCTTGTGCCTTTCAAATGGTTCAAGCTCCTTGCTTTATTGTTTTCAACAAATTTTGGCTGGCACAGGATTTTTCAGATAATTGTCTCTCAGATTCACCGTTGGTCGGGAACGACAGTCAGGATCCGATTGTGACTTTCTTTTTGACTGTCCCTTCTAGGGGATTATGTCTCAAATCCTGTCTACACACAGCAAGATACTAAAAGTGCTTTCTACATGATGGTGATGGTGCACACTCACCAATCAGGAAGCTTGATGGATGCCAAAGCTGGTGGTGCCCTGTCAATCTCTTTCTTACTCAGGGTGTGCTATTAGATATTGGACTTGAGCTAATTCAGTGTGTGATTGCCCTATTTTGGGGATTGTGTCCACTTTCCCAGCCATCCTGTGGGAAGCTTGGTACATTTTTTGATGTTAGGACTGCTATCCTAAGATGTGCCCTTTCTTGCTTTGTCTTGTTTGCAATAGTTGTGTATGCACATGAAGTTTTTGGACTCACAGTTTTCAGGTCCTCTAAAGACTTGCTCAGAGGGATTGCTGCATATTTGACAACAGAGGCTGCTGTTTACATGGTTGGGCTGACTGCCCCCCAAGGGGATTGTGTCCCTCAACATTGAAGACCTGAAGACTCGAAGGGCTGCAGATTTCAAGATTTGAAGACTCAAAACAGTTCAGCTATGTATGATCCCCTTATCTTAGCTTTGTCGAGGACGACAAAGTCTAGGGAGAGGAGGGTGTTGAGTATAGGGCATGCACACATCTTTATTTGTGCATAGGAACCCCTTTCTTTGCATAGGAACCCCTTTCTTTGCATAGGAACCCCTTTTTTTGCATATACCTAGAGTTTCACATGAGAACTCCCTCTTAGACACTTTTTGATATTTCTCCAAAAGTAAGGCTTTTGAAACATTGTAAATACTCACATTTTTGGTAGATATGTAGAAAAATCCCCACGCACGTATTCTTGGAGATATGGTTGTTAGAAAGAATATTTCCCAAGATCTTTTTGATATATGTTAGTTAAGCATGTGCTCCTTTTTTACTAGTCAAAAAGAGCACATGGGGGAATGTGTCTAGCCTATAAATAGAGGCTTATTTCTTGTAAAAGGGGGCTTTTGGTCGTGCTCTCATGTAAAATCCATTCAATGGAAGAACTCTCCTTTCTCTTAAGGCTTTGTGCATATATGTATTTAGTCTTGGAGAGTGTGAGAGTGAGGTGTGTGTGCATGCTAGCATTTTCCTTTGTGTGTAAGTAGAGTGTTGCAATTGTCTTGTATTTTACATATGTGACTAGGATCCTTGACTCCCATTGCTCCATATTTTCAAGCATGTGGCATAGCTGCGGGCTGATGGCCAATGGCTTGAACATGATGGAGGATGGGGTGGATGAAAGGAGAGTCTTTCTTGGGCCTTCCTTCTTGCTTCCATGCAAGGTGGTGTGGGTCTTGGCTCCCAAGGGCATACTACAACAACACTGGTGCAGATGGACCATTTGATTTTAGGCACCCCCCTCCTATTGTGGTCGCCCGTCCAAAGGAAGTGTCTACAAATACTATCCAGTTTGGACAGATCTTGCTCTTTCGGTCTCCAACAAGAAAGGAAATAAATGGTAGATGATAAGAGGAATGTGTTGATAACCATAGCACGACCAGCAAGATTGATTTGCATACCTTTCCAATAGTTAAGCTTGTTTTCGAGTTTGGCTAGCACCGAGTTCCACCGCTGTCCCATAGAGACGCTAAACCCCAAGGGAATCCCAAGAAGCCAAAAAATTTGGCCCTGCGGAATGATTTGACAGCCATGATCAATGAGAAGGTCGGGTTGTGACCCACCAATAGCTCTAAAGGCGGTCTTAGAGTGGTTGATTATGGATCCAGAGGCTTCACAAAAAGTAGCCAGACACTTCCAGAACGTCTCCAGGATGGTACTATCATTGTGAACAAACGCGTTCATATCATCGGCAAAAAGTCTCATGGTGATCTGACTGTGGTGATGAGGCAAACGAAGGCCTTTAATGTTACCAACTTCCACCTGATGCTCCACCAGCCTGCTAAGCCCTTCCGTGGCAATGGCAAAGAGAAGGGGAGCCAATGGGCACCCTTGTCTGATAGATCTTCTAAGTTGGATCACCTTTGAAAGTTTTCCATTAATGTTAATTTGGGTCGATGCGTTTTCGAGAAGGGTCACGAGCATCTTGGTGAATTTCTGACTACATCCAAGATCTTAGAGCGACTGCAGAATATAGTCCCATTCCAGCCTGTCGTAGGCTTTATCAAAGTCGATCTTGAGGAAGACCACATCTTGTTTAGACTCATTTGCAAATTCAAGACCTTCCCAGATATCTATAATGGTTTCCAAAATTGACATGCCTTTGATGAAACCTTTTTGGTCCTCGCTTAACCATGCTCTCAAGTGGCAAGAGATTCTGTTGGCAATGACTTTGGCAATGATCTTGTATCCTGTTTGGAGCATCGTAATAGGACGCCAGTTCTCTATTCTGTTCTTTTCCCCTTTTTTGTGTATTAACTTGATAATGCCATTGATGAGACAAGAAGGAAGCGCGCCAAACTTGAGCGCCTCTTGCCAAACCAGACCAAGAGGGGTGGCAACCACCAACTTGAAGGATTTAAAGAACTCATTAGTGAGCCCGTCGGGTCCTAGGCTTTTACCTGAAGGGAGGGCATCAATGACCTCAATGATTTCGGCTTCAGAGATAGGGGCATGTAGCAGGGAGTGAAGGTTGAGTGGTATCGTGTGGGGGGAAACCCTGGATATGGCTGCCATACAGTCCCTTCTATGGTGGGAGAGGGGGTTCCAGGTCCCCAGGAGTCTCGTGAAGTGCCCTTCAATGATCCCAAAATTATCTTCTTTTGTATTGCATACATTGCCATTTGCGTCTAGCAATAAGGGGATTGATTCTCTATTGTGTTTCCTTTTGAGGATACAGCACATCTCTTTGGTGGGTTTGTCGGCTTTGCCAGCCCACCACTCCTGGAAGAAAATTTGCAAATTTTTCCTTTGTATTTCTTCCTCGTATCTTAGCAGTGCTCTGATTTTTCGAAGTCCTTTCTGGGCTTGAGATTTTCCTTTGTTCACTTCCTCCTCGAGCCTCCAAAGTCTATGATATAGAGCTTCTCTACGAGCCTGCCGCACAATCTCGAGCATCTTCCTGGATCTAATCATGATTTGTCGTGACTTATCGACCGCACTTCTCATAGACTTGGCTGGGGACAAGCCGGAGGCGAATGCCTCCTTCCATACATCAGAAATTTCTTGATGGACGGAGGGGAGAGAGAAGGAGGGCGTACTGGCGTGGAACCAAGGAGCCTTACGGATCTTGGTGGGGGATTGAAAAGTGATGACGATTGGGTAGTGATCAGAGATGGTGAGGTCGGTGCGTTGCAAGAGGGAAGGGTGGCCCCAGTGATGAGCAAAACTCTGAGAAATGTAGCATCTATCAAGTCTAGCTTTCCTCAGGTCCTCGCCCGCTTGGAGATTTGACCAAGAAAAGCCATTTGAGTCTTTGAATTTGACCAAATCCAAGTGTAGTTTGGTTTTGTCCCACATTTCTTTCTCCCGACTATCGATGACCCTGCCCTTGCCCATCGATCTGTCCATAGGGTCCTCCACCATGTTGAAGTCACCACAAATAAGCATACGTTGTGGGGGAGCGAGTCCAAGGAGGCCCAAGTGTTAAGTCTCTCTAACTTCCCATTAGGGGCATACAAAGAAACTAAAGTAAAACAAAAGGGAGCACCGAAAGAAACAACAATCCATCGATGGCATTCATCTTCAATGGAGTTCTCAAGCTTTTCAAACAAGAATTGAGTAATACCAATTACCGTTCCATCGGACCCCCGCTGGTGCGCCATTGAAATCCAAACATGGGTCGAGGAGACATGTCTAAGCCGTTTCTGGAGGTCTTCTTCGTCAATTTTAATCTCTTGAATACATATAAATTCTAGGTTTAGGCTAATGTCACGAAGCCATTGACCAATGATGATCGCTCTTGAGGGGTTGGTTAGCCCTCTAGCGTTTAACGAGATGATGATCATTGTCGTAGTGAGCCCTCTTTGCGGGAGGGAGCTTTGTCCTTTCTTTTCTTAGACTCATCTTTCTTTTTCGTTGGGATCGGATCCCGAGTTAGCAATAGGTTCTTGTGGGGGCTTTTCCAGGGTAACTCCATAGGTTGTTTTCCTTTGCGGGATGCCTCCTGCTGGGAAGAACTGGACACCGTTTTTGACTCCGTTTCTGGAATAGTCGATCCGATGATGGAGCTTTCATTATCCATGTTATCTTCGTTACTAGTAGTAAAGCCGTCTTCTTTGCTTGTAGTGTAACCCTCCTGGGAGGTTTCTTTATTGTCAGAGATCTCTAGGGCTTTGTCGTTGGTGTCCACCTCAAGTTGGTTCCCACCTGGGTAGTCAAACTCATTGATCTCCTTTTCCATATTGCAATACAAGTTGCTGGAGGGGGTAATTGACATGTTGTTTCGCTCAGAAGTCGCCCTAGGGCTTCTTTTCCTTCTTCTTCTAACTTCGATGAACCCGTCTGCATCAGCTTCTAGATCAAGGGGGCCCTTGACTTCCTCTACTTTCGTCGAGTGATTCAATGCCTCTTTGCTATCTTGAGCATTTCTGGGGGCTTCTTGATTTCGCTTGCTTTTTTGTCTCAAAGGGCAATCTTTAATCCTCTAACCTTGTTGGCCACAACGAAAGCACGCGTTGGGAAGGTTTTTGTAAATGATGTCTTGCTCCCATACATCCCCTTCGCCCAAGTCCACTTTAATCTTTGATGGAAGAAGCATGCTGAGGTCAGCCTCGACACAGATTTGAGGGTGCCACCGAGCGTTGAATGAGTGTCTTGCACCTTCATAAATGAGACCACCAATGTCCTCGCGTGAGGCCAACGGCTTGCCGATAGGAGAAACGATGTCCCACACGAAGTTGTACAAGAAGTATGCCAGGTTAGCGAGCTCAACCCAGAGAGAGTACCGAAGCAATTTTGATTTGTCGGGAGTAAAATCAGGGGACCATCTGAATAGGCACAGGGTCGCCCGACCGAGTTGCCAAGTTCCGACACTTAGAGCTCGAAACGCCATATCTTCATTTTCAAAGACTAGCAACATGTGGCTTGCCGGTAAGAACTGACACTTACAAACAACTAGCCCATGGGGGAACCACTCGTTGCGAAGCCACTGTCACACAGTTTCGAGCGGGGGCCTAGGGCCAAACATTTGACAGACGAGGCAAACTTTCTTGAGCTCCTCCTGAGTTGACAGAATTGCGGATCTACTGAGGGAGACCAAGGGGGGTTCAGCACTCTCAGAGGCCCCAAGGGCGGCACAAGAACCCCCCTCCAACAGAGAGGCCAGGTTACCGGTCTCCCCTGGAGGAGGGGCCAGATTACTTCTCACAAAAGAGGGGGTCGCCAAATCCATGACAAAAAATTAGACAATGCTTCTTGGTACCATGAGGGTACAACAAAGGAGGAATGAAGTTCTTTCTTTTTTTTTTTTTTTTTTTTTGAGTAAAACAGGAAGTATAAAATTGATGCTAAACAGAATTACAACAACGAGCGACCTTCCCTCGTAAGAGAGCGGGAGACCTCACATGAGATAGTAATTAACATAATCATCAAGAAAAGTGATCATGTCCCTCCTAGGTTTTTTTTTGAATGATGAACAAACTCAGAATTTTAGAGAGGATGTCATCTGCATTGATGCTTACATCCTGTTCAAGAATCGAAAAAGGCTTAGAATATTAGGCAAGACTCTTCTCAGACGGAGGGGGGGTAAAAGTTCAAGGAGTAGGGTGCCACTTGACTTGCAATATTTAAAGCTCTTTTTAATATCTTTTAAAATTTTGCAAAGCTTAAGCTCCACCCCACGATGGAGGCCCAACTAGACAGAACAAAGGCAGATCCCTATCAATCGCGACGGCTGGGACCCTATCAATCGTAGCGCTCTAACTATCTAGCTCCCTGTCAATCGGCTGGTTCCCAATCAGTCGGTTGGTTCCCGTCGGTCGGCTAGTTCTCTATCAGTCGGCTGGTTTCCTATCAATCGTAGATCCCTCACACGATGGACAAGCCTTCAATCACTCGAAGAGCTACCTGGAACCGCCGTCTTGCCCAGTGCCCAGTCCGTCGCGATCCGTAGTCCAGTCTGTCACCCAGCCAGTCCGTCGCCTACTTCTTAAATCCGTCGCCTACAGCATCACGATGCACCGGAGCCTAAGCCGTCGTGATGCCCATAGAAGCTCCCAAGATCCGTCGCCTACAGCGTCACGATACCGCCACAGAAGCTATCCGTCGCATTAACGCGTTTATTAATAAGATATTAATAACCTTGTAGAAGCGTTAATTTTGACTCATAGGGATATAATGTGCATTAATCTTTGGGAGGCTCCATTAGTTTGTTGCTATAATCTCAAAACCATCCTCATACTTTCCTACCTGTTATCCATACCTGTTTGTCCCAAGTTATGAGACTTCTAATGTTAGCTCAACACTTTTGTATCCATATCTTTCTCGCTCTATTTTCCCATGATAAAGTATCCCATTCCAATACTACATCTGAATATGGCCTCACATTTCTATAACTCATTCCATTACTGTAATAAATTTGCCTCACGTTTTTTTGATGGTTTGTTCTTCCACGTGATATCTCACCTTTTTTAATGTACTACGTGATATCCTTTACAACCCCTCATGAGGATGATGAGAGGGTGATTAACCTTCTTTGTAATGCCATCTAGGCTCTATAAAAGCTTCCCCTGCTTTGTGGGATGTGGGGGGTCTCGTGGGCACTAGTCCCCTTCTCTTGTACTTTTTTTTATTTAATTCAAGTCCGGGAGAGTAGGCTATTGCCGAACTTCCTTTATATTAAAAAAAAAACTCTCTTTTTAGTAATGCCTTATCAACATTGATGTGAACCATCATTCAAATAGGTATATCGACAAATAGATAGAGCCAATAATCTTGGATGAGGGCACCCCTCTTCATACAAGATTTACAAAAGCTAGACAATAATGAACCATTTCGTCTCCTCTTGTCCAATATGCAAAGATTGAAAATACGATGGGAAGATCTTGAGATCCCAAATTTTATTTCTGGACGACAAGCCCCTCTGGAAGAGATCATACATAGCTGGGCATTGGCCTTAAAGAGGAGCATTGGAGAAGATTTAGATGCCTGTTAAGGATGCTAATCTTGGAGAAGATTTAGATGCCTGTGAAGGATGCTAATCTTGGAGAAACTTCGGTAAATGTAGAGGCGAATCGTGCATTGGTAAAAGAAATCAGCGTTTCAGACATTGCCGATTGCCTATTTCGCAAGACTGTAGATTGAAAGTATTCCCACCAAAGATATCAGAATGTCTTCCTCATGCCCTGTGTCTGCCCCGTAACTCTTCTATAAACCATCTTCATTCTTCATTTATCATAAGAAATGTTCAAGTTGTTATTAGGACACAAAAAACAATGTAAGGCTTTCAAAGAATGCAATCAGACAATGCAGGGAGCCGTCTGAAGAAATTGGTGGCGGGATGGGGCATCCTGCCTCGAAACCTTGGAGGGCGGAAAATGTACAGCCCAAAGAGCACGCCGACCAGACGAAGAGGAGTGACGTAGAGGATGATGGCTATCACAAAGCAGAAGAGGGTAAAAATAGCAGTAGCGCGTGGATCACGCCAACTGAGCAGAGCGTTGAAGCGCTCGAGTTGGGTAACCATGTCCGAGAAAAAGATTTGGATTCGGCTTGCCAGGCTTCGCAGGCGATCATAGCGTGCCCTCACGACCTCGGGCGGCTTGGAGGACGGATATGTGTCGAATTCCTCATCAAGCTCATCATCTAGAGTTTGCGCAGCCTGAGACAACCGAATGTCCATGTGAGGAGGGTGCGATGGCTGATACCGCCAGTGCCAAGCTCCGATCAAGCACATATACAGGAAAAGGGTGGGCAGAATTTGTTCCGGAAAGCAGACCAGAATCATGTACAGAAAAAAGACAAAGATGGTGGTGACCTTGCTTTTCCAATAGCATACGTCTCGAAACCATAAGTACAGATTTCTGAGGCTGGAGAAGACGTTGAGCATGCGTTTCCAGGTAGCCTTCGTCTTCCTGTAGCTCCAAGTGCGGGCATCGGCGTCTAACATGTAGCGCACTACTTCCGGGCGGATGGGCGGCTCAGAGCGATGCAGATACGCGATGAGGATATTGGTTGCGATTCTGCGAAGGCCCTCCACTTGGCGTACACTGAGAGGCTCTGTATAATGCAGCTTTGGCAGCAGAGGATTCACATATGCATGAAGAAGATGGAATTGAGAGGTGCAAGAGAACCTCACTGCAATTTCCAGTTCTCCTTTCCTCTTCACTCCAGAACGCTCTAGGCTTATGAGAGGGTAAGAGTGCGTATATGTGCGGTCTGTCCGCAGGGTAGAAAGGCGTATGCGAAGCTTGCCGATGATGGCGTCCCTCGGAGGAGGCCCGCCACCTCCATTTTGCTGCTGCTTTTTGTTCTCCTCGTTCAAGATGTGATTATCAAAGACGCCCACCGTCAAGACAGTGCATGGATCATACACCTCCCAAGTGTACTGCTCATGCCATTGCGGAGATAGACTCCCCACCACAGTTCGCGTGCGAATCCACTTCTTGCCATACTTGGCGATGCAGTAAGCATCAGCTGTCCCTCTTCCATCACGTGTCTTTGTTGGCAAGAGAGCATAAGCGGCAAGGATCCCGAGCTCGAGGATCCCCATTGCAGGCTTCCATAGGCGCCGATCTGTAGGCTGAACATCGCTTGTGTGATGCGTAGTTTCGTCAAGGACATGGTATCCTCCGTCCAGGGACACTGCAATCTGGAGGCGACTGGTGAACTTTGGACCGTTTTTTGCAGGCGGGGCTGGAGCTCCATCCTTCTTTCCATTCGCGGGAGGCGCATCGTCGGGCTTCTTCTCCTTCTGTATGTCAACCCACCTAGCCTCCACTGGCTTTCTGTCATGCCTCTTTGCGACATTGTACAGAGGAAGTCGTACAACTCCAATAAGCTCATCTTTGTCCTTGCTGACTTTATGGACCACCTTGATAACAAGCTGCTCGGCGAACGGTTCTGCAACCACAAAAATGATTTCGCCACCATGAAAGGCAGCTGAGCCGCCACGGCGTATGGCAGGGCGGAAGTGTGCCTGTCCTGGCCCCAGATCCACGAACGCGAAAACGTCGCCCCTCACATCCTTCCCAGGTGGAAAGAGGTCTTGGGCCCGTAGCAGCTCGATACGCAGGTACCAAAGCCTTGGAGATATGTAGACCTTGGATCTGTTGAGCGCGATTCCCCCTGTGTCCGACTGCCACGCATCCGGAAACGCCTCGTCGGCTTGTGTGCCGAGCCAGATCGCCAACATGATCTCGCCTTTAGCTCGCTTCTCTTCTTTGCGGGCCTCCAGGCGATACCACTGAGGCGCCAGCGGACTGTCAGGCGGTTTCCGGGTGGGGATCTCCGACATGTCGAACGCAACGTAACCTAGAAAATCATCTGCCGTTAGTGTGTCCTTATCCCAGCAAGAGATCTCCACCGTTTGTGCCGTATGTGTTTTCCTATCGAATGCGAATACGGCATTCCACTCCGGCGCAAGGGTCTTCGGCTTCACTTCCGTAAGAGCTGTGGTGTTACCCAATTTTACCTCCACGTAGGGGTCGGAGCTGCCATTGATGTCCTTGGCGGCTAGACCCCTCGCCTTAACAACCTTCACGAAGAGATATACTATGGGCAAAACTAAGTCATGGGATATTCTTTCATTGTTTAACTTCGGATTTGTAGTCTTGACATCGAAACTGCCCACGTCCTCTGCTTCGTAAACCGTGACGGAACCCACAGCTTCCCGTCTATGCTCTGCCACCTTTACATCTGGTTTACCATTGCCACCTCCCCCTCCACCACCTCCGCCTCCCCCGCCTTTGCCATTTTTCGCCCCACCTCCTCCACCACCACCACCACCACCTCCACCAGTACCTGCTCCCCCGCCACCACCTCCACCTCCTCCACCGCCCCCGCCACCACCTCCTCCACCGCCGCCGCCACCACCTCCACCTCCACCTCCCTCAGCGCCGCCACCGCCTCCGCCACCTCCACCGCCTCCTCCTGCGCCAGCAGCCCCGCCTCCGCCATTGCCTTTCTTCTGATCCTTTCCTCCTTGGGGTTCACCCTTTTTCGGCTGCTCCTCGTAGTAATACATTTTTAGGTATATCTCCCCTTTGCTCCTTCCGAATACCGACGTGAACAATCCTTTCTTTTCCAATGTATAAGGTACAATCATGTCTGCAACTTCTGTTCCCTTCTTCTTTGCTTGAAAGGCATCTATTTTGACCTTGCCCAAAGACCTTTGTACATTGTTCTTCACTGTACAGACGTTTACATGTATACATTCCTCTTCTAATACATCGTCTGAACTCACCTTAAACTCGAACTTCTCATTCCAAACTGGGTTCAGATCCTTAGTCTTCACCTTGGTTTTCTGCCTTTGCCCATCAAAATCCAGGATGACGAAGGGGCTTGACGTGCCCTCTCCGTCCTTAGCCATCAGATTTCTGGCATAGCAAACCTCCACTACCAATCTTAGGTCCGGCATTTACCCTGACTTTAGTTGATGAATTTGAGAGCCTCAATTGAAAATTGGAGGACAAGAAAATCGGCCTCTCTCTGAAAGCAGAAAGGTATGGTACAAATAAATGTCAATACAAGAGATCAAATTACTAGTGGAACCAGATGCAGTAGTGCATCAACAGAGATTTAGCCTACCTGCTGAACGCAACTCAGATAAGCCTTCTAGAACAGGTAATGGCTGTGGACAACATTCCCCGAAGGACTCTATGTGACTCAAATTCATAAAGGAATCTGATTGAATCACATATGTAAGCATTCGCTGACATAGGGAACCATACATAGATCAGAGGACATTCGTCAACGGGCCAGATCCACGAATGAATGAGAGCTTAGTAGGCAGATCTGGATAGAGTGGCTGCAGATACTCGCGAGTAGAGGGCATAGAGCAGATCTAGCTGAATGCGGGCATTGCTGATTGCCATAGTTTACTATGTAGAACAGTTTAGCTTCACACATCAAGGATACTTTAGCTTCCGCGATGAAAGCAGCTAATTTTGATTCTGATAGCCATGGGGCTTCCTCGTGCTTATCGACCTCACAGCCACAACCATTCCTTCCAGATATGAGGACGCAGCCGGTTGTTCATTGCATCGCATCAACAAAGCGTGCAGCGGGCAATGGTTGCAGTAAAGCTGTCGCCTTATCAGTTAGGAATCCTGAGGCTGAGCATTATGCAGCTGCAGCGACGAGGTTGAGAACAAAAGTATGAGGACAATGAAAGTAGAAACAATCGGAGAAGGTTTATCTTTCAACGATCTTGGCCCCGAGGAAACATAGGCTCATAAGAGGTCGTCTTCACACTGAGCATCCAGCTGATGTTGTCTTTTCTGTTGCAGTTGAACTCGGGAGATAGAAGCTCCCGTCCCATGTGCTCTCGAAGTGGATGTCCCGATTTCAAGCACAATAACCAGTCTGTTACAAAAAGCGAGATGGAGAGTTAATAGATGGGTTTTCTACCTTTACCATGCAGTAATGTATATTTTATTGTTACAAAACGTGAGGGGGGAGTTTTTTTTTTGCATGAAGTTCAACCTACAATAAAAACCTTCAAATATAATTGATTAATGGCACAAAGAAGGACTAAAAAACTTATTGTACGTTTTTTCATGAAGATGGTAGACGTGCCCTTTGTGTTATTCATGGAGTAGATTACATTTTATAAACTGATTTGCATTCTTAATTGAACTCGTTTCCCAAGTTGTAGAAGGAGAGTAGCATGCTTCATTCATAGCTTCGATAAGCATGCCAGGCAGAAAAAGGAAGGCGTAATGAAGTGGATATTTTGACGGTCAGAGCTCTTACCGCATGTTCAAGCCTAGTTCATGTAGCTTTTCATTTTGCCTAGTTCATGTA